>PVKS010006248.1:0-79523 GCA_004027875.1 Aplodontia rufa
GGCGGGGGTGGGGGTAGGCTTCCGGGGATGCTCAGCAGCCGGGAGGCCCGGACTCCTGGCTCCGCGCGCCAGAGTCCGCCCGCTCGGTGTCCATCCCAGCCCGAGAGTGATGATCCGCCGGCGGAGCAGCCGCAGCAGCCCCGCGCGTCACCGCGCGGCCGCCTCCCCCGCCCCCTGCCGAGAGAGAGCGGCGCACACCCCTCGCTCGCACCCGCCTGCCTGCCCGCCCTCCGGAGTGTGGGGGAATTGGAGACAGTAGAAGGGGGCGGGAGTGGACAGACGGACCGGTGGACGTAGCCACGCGGGGCAGGGTGGAGTTATTCCCCCGGATCTCCCACCCTCGGGGCTCTAGGGGTCTGGTGGGGGGGTAGACAGCTGAACTATAGGGGGCGGAGCATCACACTAAGAAGGCGGGGCCCACAGACATGAAGGCGGGGCCATTCTTGAAGAGGGCGGGGTTTGGGGCGATGGGTGGGACTTGGGTATCCGTGAGCCACCTCTTTTTGGAAGTGGGTCTGATTTGAATCTGAACAGGAGGAGCCTGTGGGGAAGGGGGCGGAACTTTGTTTGGGGACCAGGATCTTCGGAAATTAGCTGGAGGTGAGGGGCGGTAGGGTCGAAAAGGCGATCAACTTGGAAAGTGGGCCAATCCGTGACGCAAATTCTCTAGTTCCGCCCACAACCCTGCTCCTCCCGGCTTCGCTCCTCCGCTCCTAATTGGTTCTAGTTTCTCCGCCCGCCATACAGCCTTACCACTCAGGAGCTGTTTTACAAAGGCGTAAGTACCCGGGTGAGGACCTGGACGCTGAAATGAGCACGGCTCTGATTGGGTACCTGTAGACTTATTTGCATGAGCATTCGGGATTGGCTGGCCTCTTGGGTGGCCTAGGCGGTGTTGGTCCAGCGCGTGACCACCCGTAGCCATGGCCGGATTAGGGACTGCTTTCCGCCGCCTGGGTGCCTTGTCTGGAGCTGGGGCCCTCGGCTTGGCCACCTACGGGGCGCACGGTCAGGGGGCTGGGAATGCAATTGGGCTGTGCTGGGGGCGACCTCTGGGGTCTGGTGCAGAGGCGGAGCCTATGAGAAGTCCCGGCTGCCGAACAAGCCCGCGGTGCCCTAAACCTTTAAAAGTCCCTCAGCGGGTCTAATTGGTTTCTAGTACTGCCTGATGCGTGTTTCCACCAACTGGAAGCTTCCTGGGGGGCGCCCTTTCTCCGAAGGGTTTGCCAGCGTCTCCCGGGATTGGGAACAGTCGGGCCTGGAACTAGGTCTGGTAACCTTTGCTTTCCTCCTTACAGGCGCCCAATTCCCGGACGCCTACGGGAAGGAGGTGAAGTAACTGCGCTGGGTCTGACTCCCTGGTCTAGGAAGACAAAAAGTCTAGGGTCCCTGAGGAAAGTTGGAGGTGGAGGCGAAGCGCGCGGGTCTCTGGAAGCAGCAAGGGCTGCGGTCCTGTAGCGTGGGTGCTTGAAGGGAGCACAAGCTGGAAATTGAAGGGTGTGGGGTGAAGGGACGAATTTTGCTTCTGTGTGTTTCACTGGGACCCCCCCCCCGCCGCACCTGTGTTGCTTACTAAGTACCCCCCCCCCGTCTCTTTCTTACAGCTCTTTGATAAAGCCAATAAACACCACTTCTTACACAGCCTGGCCCTGTTAGGGGTACCCTATTGCAGAAGGCCTCTCTGGGTAATCTATCCCCCCTACCAAACCTTGACCAAGCCCTTCCACTCCCTTTTAACCTGCAGTTCTTAGAAGCCTCTATTCTGCCTTGTATCTCTTTCAGGCCGGGTTGCTGCTCGCCTCTGGAACTACCTTATTCTGCACCAGCTTTTACTACCAGGGTCTGAGTGGGGACCCTAGCATCCAGATGTTGGGCCCGGTGGGAGGGAGTCTACTACTTATGGGCTGGCTTGCCTTGGCTCTTTGAGGTCTCTTTTGTTTAGTTACTGAGGTTTCTGGGTAATTTTGAGGGGAGTTGGAGCAGAAAGGAAATTAAAAGATAAAAGCAAATGAACTTTGGAGTCTTTGTTCCTTTAACCTCTTTCAGAAGGAAAAGCAGGGATTCAACCTTTGAACTCCTTCCCTTTCCTAACACTTATCAGTAAGCCTTACTTCTGGGGATTCTGTTCCAGTTTACTTGTTTTGATGTTCTTCAACTGTCAGGTGTCAGAGTCCTAAGGAATGTTCTAAATATTGTGGATTCCTACTGAAGCCCTTTGGCACCTGGGAGTCTGCATTTTCTTTTCTTTTTTTTAAAGAAAGAAGGAGAGGGAAAGACAGCGAGAATCCATTTTTATTGAGTTTTTCTCATGGCTTTCATTGGTCTGACACTTAGTTGTGTAAGTGCGTGCTGGGGTTTGAACCTGTGTACTTGCGCATGCCGGGCAAGCACTGTAACTGCTGAGCCACTGCTCCAGCCCTGGGAGTCTGCATTTTAATAAGCTCTTCATGTAGTTCTGATGTTCACTAGAATTTGAACATTACTGTAAGGGTGTGATTTTCAGCCCTGTCATTCTACAAATTTGGGCATGCAGAGAGTGAGAGAAAGAATCAACTTTATTTTTTCATCTAGCCCTTGTTTCTCTGGCACTCAGTTGTGTATGTGGTGCTGGGGTTCAAACCCAGGTCTTCGCTCATGCCGGACAAGTGCTCCAACCGCTGACCGCCACCACTCCAGCCCTCATTCTACAAATTTATTGCTCACCAGCTTACTCTAGAAATGGAGAATTAAAGCAAGGCAGGAGGGCTGGAGCGGTGGCTCAGAGGCATGTGCTGAGTACTCATGTTCAAACCCCAATACTATGAAAATCTAAATAAAAATTGCTTCTGTGTTTTTCTCACTGTCCCTCTCTCAAAAAAAAAAAAAAAAAGCAAGGCAGGACAGGAGTTACAAAATACTTTGGTGTTCAAAGCAGAAACAACGTATTGGGAATCAGAAAATGCTTTATAGTGCTTGAGATGATCCTTAAAAGGAGCTTTCTTTTTTTTAAAGAGAGAGGGAGAGAGTGAGTGAGAGAGAATCACTTATATATGTATTTTTTCATCTGGCCTTTGTTTCTCCCACACTTAGTTGTGTTTGTGGTGCTGGGGTTTGAACCTGGGTCCTTGCACGTGCCAGGCAAGCGTTTCAACTGCTGAGCTACTGCTCCAGCCCCTAAAGGAGCTTTCTTACATGGAGGACATTAGAACAAAGAGGTCAAGGTGGGGAGGGGAAGGGTTTGGAGACAACAGAAGTCTTCAGTGTGTGTTGAGTGTTTCTGACTTAGGCAGGAAAGGAGCGAGGAAAAAGTGTCAAGGCAGGCTGGACTACACTCACAGCGTGAAGAGAACTGGAAGATGTTTGGGGGAACAGCATTAAGTAAACCAATGTTGATCTTGTGTCAGACACACATTACAAGGAGGTTCAAACATGAACAAGACAGTTGCTATCCTTTCTCTGATGAAGCTTCCTTCCCATCTAGCAGTAGAAATGGGCCTTAAACAACAAATACCCAAATATCACTGTGAGTTGTACAATGTACTGAGGAAAAAGAACAGTGGAATAGCTGGGCTGTAGAAGATACCCCCTGCCACTTAGATGGAAAGATCTCACCAAATAGGTCCTATTGAAGTTGGGCTAATGATGGGCAAAGTATAATACAGAAGGAATACTTGGCAAGACAGGCTGTAAGAAACAGCTCCACATCCTTGAGGCAAGAGAAAATCTGGTGAGTTGGAGAAAGGACAAAACCAGTGTGGCTGCCATGTAGTGGACCAAAGGGTGCTGGAGGGGCTGCAGACAGTGGTGAGTTACTTGAACTCTATGTGCAGTGTAACAAGTAGGTTTGTGAAAGGTTTAAATCATCCTTTTAAGTTTCTTTTTCTCTCTCCCTCTCTTAAGAGAAAGGGACAGTGAGAGAGAAAGAGAGAATCAATTTTATTTAGTTTTTCATGTAGCCTTTGTTGGTCCAAATCTTGTGTGCATGGTGCTGGGGTTCAAACCCGCGTCCTCACACATGCCAGGCAAGCACCGTAACTGCCGAGCCACTGCTCCAGCCCCCTTCCTCTCTTTTAATTACCATGCTGGGGATCAAACCCAGGACTTTGCACATGCTAGGCAAGTGCTCTACCAATGAGCTAGATCCCCAGCTCCTTTTATTTTAAGAGAGGGTCTTCCTGAGTTGCCTAGGCTGGCCTCCAACTTGTGATCTTTCTACCTCAGCCTCCTGAGTAGTTGTGTGTGTGTGTGTGTGTATGTGTATATATATATATATATATATATATATAATTTTTGGACCCGGGATTGACCCAGGGAATTAACCACTGAGCCATATCCCCAACCCTTTTTATATTTTATTTATTTTTAAACAGAGGGACTGTAAGAAACAGCTGTGAGAGAGAGAGAATCAATTTTATTTAGTTTTTCATGTGGCTTTTGTTGTTCTGACACTTTGCTGTGTACGTGGTGCTAGGGCTCAAACTCACCTACTCGTGTATGCCAGGCAAGCACCATAACCACTGAGCTATCACTCCAGGCCCACAAATATTTCTTAAAACACTCAAGATGAGGGGCTGGAGGGCTGGGGCGGTGGCTCAGTGGTTATGGTGCCTGCCTGGCATGTGCAAGCCACCACCTTGTACACAATGAAGTGTCAGAGCAGCAGGGGCCACATGAAAGACTGAATAGGATTGATTCTCTTTCTCTCTCTCTCTTTTTATAAAGAGAGGGACAGTGAAAGAAACAATTTTTATTTAATTTTTCATGTGACCTTCATTGCTCCGAGACTTCATTGTGTCTCGTGCTGAGGTTTGAATTTTCGTACTCACACACGCGGGGCAAGCTCTGTAAACCACCAAGCCACCGCTCCAGCCCCCCTCTTTATTAAAAAAGAAAAAAACAAGATGATTCTAACGTGTGACCATGGTTGAGAACCACTGGTTCAGTGCCTAAGTCTCAGGTCTCTGTCTAAACCCTCTAATACTTCCTATCTCAGAGTATGATCCACATTGTGATCATTGTGGATCACAATGATCCACAAAGGCCATATGTGACCTAGCCTCCTGTCATCTTTCTGCTCTTGCCCTTGTTAACAGCATTCCAACCTCACTGGTTTCCTCTTTGTTCACTGGACAAATAAGGTCTACTTCTGCTGCAGGGCCTTTTCCCGTGTTCTTTCTTCTGCCTGAAATACTCTTCCTTCATGGCTCAATCCCTCCTTCAGGTTTTTGCTCAGTTATCACCTTCTCAGGAATGCCCCCCTAGTCTGTCCTCTTTAAAATTGGAAATCTGGGGCTGGAGTGGTGGCTTGGCGGTTACAGCGCAAACCCCAGCACCACGTATACAACAAAGTGTCGAAGGAATGAAAGTCACATGAAAAACTAAATGAAAATTGCTTCTCTCTTCTTCTCTCTCTCACTTTAAAAAATAAATAAAATTGGAAATCCAGTCAGGTGCATTGATGCATACTTATGTTTCCAGCTACTGTGGAGGCCCAGGCAGGAGGATCACTTGAGCCAAGGAGTCCAAAGTCAGCATTTGTCAAAAATCTGCAAACGGGGGCTCGAGTGATGGCTCAGTGGTTTTGCACTTGCCTGGCATGTGCAAGGACCTGGGTTCAAATAGCACCACATATGCAACTAAATGTCAGAGTAACAAAAACCAGATGAAAAACTAAAGTTTACTCTCTCTAAAGTAAACAAACAAAACCCTGCAAACTTGGGCTGGGAATGTAGCTCAGTGGTGTGAGGCCCGGGGTTCAATCCTCAGCGCTGTGAAAATTAATTTTAATTGCAAACCCTATCCACTACTCACTATTTTGCTCATCCTTCTCTACTTGACTTTATAGTACTTATCTCCATCTGACTTCCCATCTATCTTCCTTATCTCTCATCCACTAGAACATACGTCCAAGGAGACCAGAAATTTGTCTTTTTAAAAACTGCTATATCAGGGGGCTGGAGCCGTGGCTCAGCGGTTTCGGCGCTTGCCCCAGCACCACGTGGTGCTGGGGTTTGAACTCAATGTACTTGTGTATGTTGGGCAAGCGTCGTAACCATCAAGCCACCGCTCTAGCCCCTACCAGGGTTGTTCTTAAGGAACTTGTGAAGATTCTCTTGGCTTTTTTTTACCAGTTGTGCCTTCTGCCAGGATAGAAAGGGTATTGCTGACCATGTGGCTTTGCTTGGAAACATCTGGAACATTGCCCTTCAACAATTATCCTCTTTGCAGAATGTCCACTGGTTGGCTTTCTATTCTCTAGGGTCACTTGATCCCCCTGATGGGGAGGTTGCCAAGTCCTTAGAGAAGTCCCATTGTCTCCTGAGTTTTGGCTGATCAAACAGGGCAAGGGCCAAAATATTGACTATTTTCCTTAACCCTTTAACTATCTTAACTTTGGTCTCTTTGATTTGGTATTAAACATCCAGCAGGCCATTTTCACCAGTGTTAAAATGGGAGAGGTGGGTTTTAACTTTAATATCTATCCAGTTGTTTATAGTAACCCCTATTGTTTAATAACAGTAGAAGTCAGTATTAGATCTTATTGGTCCTGTAAGTGTCTTAACTCAGGTTTTTCTGTTAGAAGTAATACTTCTGCAAAACATTAACAGGCAACAGTTAAAGGAAAACACAAAATGAAATTAACAAGAGAAACAGGATTAGTGATCACCAAATACTGATGTATAAATGCAACTCATTAATGATAAACTCTCTGCATTGAAAGCAAATGTAAGCCCGGTTTAAAAAGAACAATGTTTAAAGGATAGCACTTGGTTAACTTGCCTGCCTTAAACTATGTAACACATAGATAAAAGCTTGAAAATTTAGTTCTCAGATGTAGGTGCATCTTTAGTTACACGTCTAGAATGTCAACAATGGTAACAGTTGCTTATTTAACCAGTTTTAGAACTATCATTTAAGACTTTAAAACAGGTACAGTTCCCCTAATAATACTTAACAGACATAAATAAGAAATCGTCTTGATAAGCATACCAATGTTTTAAGAAACCCTGTTGTTAAAGAATTAGACTTTGGGGCTGGAGCGGTGGCTCAGCGGTTTTGGCGCTTGCCTGGCAAGCACGAGGACCCGGGTTCAAACCCTAGCATCACGTACACAACTGAGTGTTGGAGCAACTAAGGCCATGTGAAAAACTCAATAAAGTTGTTAAAAAAAAAAAAAGAATTAGACTTCATCCTATCAGTACATTTTTCCCAGTTGCTGATTCTTTCCTAAATTTACATTGTGAATCAATCCTTATAAAACTTCCAATGTTCCCAATTATTCTTAAGGTGAAATACTTTGTTTCATTGTACTAAGACAGTTTAGGAGAGACAGTAAAAGAGCTAGGTAGTCAGGACCATGGGGTCCATTCAAACACACCTAGAAGCTGCTCCACAGAGAGCCATTAACGGTTCTGCTTAGGGCCTTCAAATGCAAATGACCGTGAGGTTCACTAGTGAGAGCAACTCTTTGGTGCCAACCAGAAGTAGGGGTGGACACAGGTGGGAATTTGGAAAGAATTGCTACCTGTTTTGCATAGATTTTAAGCAATGACTAGGTGCTTAGTTTCAATACCTGTTTTGCATAGATTTCAACCAATGATGTTGATGCATTTCTCAATGCCTGTTTTACATGAATGTTAATTATGCTCGTGCCCAAGATCACTATAAACTCTGGTCTGACCTCCATTAGATGGTGTCCCTGCTTCCAAGTACCCCTCTGCCTTGCAGAGTCTGTGTTCTCCATCCTTAAATAAATCCTACTCCTTTCACTCCTCCTTCAGTGATTGTCCATGGATTTTATTCTTCAAATTCCCCAGATGAGACAAGAACCCAGAAAATTGGACCCAAATTCCTGGGGTGAATTTCCACCCCAAGAGTTGCAACACCCCGCCTTTAGCTAGGGAGCTGCTAACACTATTTCAGCTGTAGAAAGCTGCAGCCAGCCCAAATTCCCAGTTTTAACTAGGAATAACTGCAAACACTAGAAGCAGTCTATTTTGGCTGCTGGAATCTGTAGTCAGCCCAGACTCCATTTGCCAGTGGGAGCAGAGAACCTGACCTCATCTCAAAAACCCTGCATCAATACTTACGTCAAAACAGCTGAAACTTTGCACTCTTTGCACATAGAATTACACTTGTTAGAATTTTAACTCTTTAACAATTTTGTTTTCAGTGAAGATCCAGAAACAAAACCTTAAAATTTTCCCATTTACCAACAACCTGTAACATTTAATAGGCCAAATACGTATTGGCTTATACAATTTCAAGAAACCAAGAGTACCAGAACTCACAGCAGCAGCAATCAAATGTCTCTGTAGCAAACGCTCACCATGATTAATCCCATTTATTATCAGACAAGTGTAGCCATTTCTCCCTTGTGGAAGAAAAATCCTAGAAGCAATGAATGTTACACTTAACATTTATAGAAACCAATATTCTATTGATTGACCACCTAGAAAAACATGTGGGTTAGTAATTTCAAAGACATCATTACTCTTATGTTTAACCAATTTAAATTGAGTAGGATTTATTTAAGGAAGCAGAGCAGAGTCTCCGCAAGGAGGGGTACCTGGAAGGATACCATCTTATGTGCATTAGGCCAGGGATTATATTGGTTTTGGGTAACAGTCTTGATTAAGATTCCTGTAAAGCAGGCATAGACAAAAGTACCAAAATGATTGTTTAAACTCTATGTAAAACAGGCATTGAATCTTTCCCAGTTCCCACCTGTGTCCACCCCCATTTCTTAGTTTTCCAGCCTCTAGGACAAAGGAGTTGCTCCCACAGGTGCGCTGGATGGTCTTTTGCATTTGAAGGCCCTGAGCATACCTGTTAATCGCTCTCTTGGGGTTAGCTTCTTTGTGTGGTTGAATGGGGCCCTTTGTCCTGGCTACCTAGCCATTGTATTATGTCTCCTAATCTGTCTCAACACTGGTTGCCAGACAACGGGATGGCTGGGGGAGCAGGAAGGAAGTGCAGGATATGCGAAGTCCCTGTGGGGACAGCGCTGCGTCAGGGAGAGAAGGCTGCGAGGTCGCCCTAGGGAGGTAGAACCAGAGCCAGGAACTAGTCCTGGAAGCCAATGGGTGAATGTGAAGGGTGTTTCGCTGCGTCAGCGAGGCCCGAATCGCCCTTGGGAGGAAACCAGGATCCAGCGCGCCAGGGCCGCTGAGCTGCGCTGCAGCTTGCCACCAAGTGGCGTTGAGCTCTCCGCGCTAACGGACCTGGCAGGAGTCAGAGGAGTTGGGTTTAGCGAGACTCCTTCCCCAGGCGGTCTCTTCTCCTGGCCTCTGCAGTTGGAGCGGAAGGGGCGGGCACATTGACGGCAAGAAGCGCTAGGTCCAAGAAGCGCTAGGTCCAAGGTTCTTGGCCCGGCAGCAGAGGCGGCATTCGCTCTGCGCAGACGCACCACTCAGGCTTGGAGGGGCGGGGCCTAGACGGTCGAGGGGCGGAGTCACGTTCTGGGCCCGCCTCCACTAGCGCCTGTGCGCTGCGGAGTGCTTGGTCCCCGGGTTATTCTGGGGGCTTCAGGTGAGCGGGGGTATAGAGGGGTCAGGGAGATCTTCCTCGAGGTCAGGCCTTTTGTCTGACTGTGGGTCCATCTGTCCTGCTGTTTGCCCAGAGTCACCTCCGTGGAGAATGGGAGAACAAAGGGAGGGGGCGGTTCTGGGGCCCCTGAGGGAATCCAGGGTCCCAGGTACCCCGCCCCGCCCGCTGACACTTTCGGTTTCTCCCCGAGTCATAGACGCCGCCCAAGAGACCCTGGGCCGGCGCCGGACGCAGCTGCCTTTCTACGTTTGCCTGTCCGTCTTTGTGTGTGTCTCTGTGTCTGTCTGGCTGTCTCCGAGCTTGCCTCCACTTCCAAAACTAAGCCGCCCGGACACCGACTTTCTGCTAAACCCCGATCCTTTCCCATGGCAGGTAAGTGGAAGCTAGGCTGGGGGTCTCCGTTATCCCCCCTCATGGACTTGGGCACCGGGTGTCGAACACATCTTCTAGGAATGTGCTCAGACTGGCTGTGTGGGGCCCTCCCTTCTTCCCAGGGAGCCACCGCCCTGCTCCCCTGCCCCATCTTTCTCCGCCTCTTCCCACCACATTTCCCGCGGAGCCTCGCGGCCCTTGGATGAGTGTGTGGGTGGGGGGGCACGGGTACCTTTCTCATTTACCCCTGCCCCCCACAGGCTACTTGCCCCCAGAGGGCTATGCTCCTTCACTCCCACCCCCCTACCCTGTGACTGCTGGGTACCCGGAGCCAGCTCTGCATCCAGGGCCCGGGCAGGCCCCAGTGCCCACCCAGACGCCTGCCCCTGCGCCCGGCTTCGCTCTCTTCCCTTCGCCTGGCCCTGTGGCCCCGGGATCTCCTGCCCCCTTCTTGCCATTGCCTGGGGTGCCTTCTGGCCTCGAATTTTTGGTGCAGGTGAGTGGGAGGGAGGGTGACGGAAGAAGACCTGGGCGTTCAGGTCGGCGGGTGATGTCAGAGCTGCCCCTACTTTTTCCAGATTGATCAGATCTTGATTCATCAGAAGACTGAGCGAGTAGAAAGTAAGTGGAAAGAGGAGTCAGTTGGGCATCGTTACCATGGCAGAGTTGGTGGGTTCCTGGACGGGTGAAACGCCTGAGCCTCAGCTTGTCACCCCTGACAGCTTTTCTAGGCTGGGAGACCAGTAACCGGTACGAACTGCGCTCGGGAGCGGGACAGCCCCTCGGTCAGGCTGCGGAGGAGAGCAACTGCTGCGCGCGTCTGTGCTGTGGCGCCCGCCGGCCGCTGCGGGTCCGCTTGGCAGACCCCGGGGACCGTGAGGTGCTGCGCCTGCTCCGCCCACTCCACTGTGGCTGCAGCTGCTGCCCCTGCGGCCTCCAGGAGGTGGGGTTGGGGCCTGCGAGAGGCTCCGGTGGGGGCGGGTCTTGATGGGACTACCAGGGATTGTGCACGATCAGGGCTGAGGTGTGGCTCCAGTGGCAGTGGGCGCTGGGGGTGGGAAGTTTAGTGAGGGGGCTAAGTAGACTGAAAGTAGAGCTAAGATCAGTGGGAGCTTAGACTAGGATTCCTGGCTCAGCAGTGATCCTAAATGTTTCCCACGCTAGATGGAAGTACAGGCTCCACCGGGCACCACTATTGGCCACGTGCTACAGACCTGGCATCCCTTCCTCCCTAAGTTCTCCATCCAGGATGCTGATCGCCAGACTGTCCTGAGAGTGGTGGGGCCTTGCTGGACCTGTGGCTGTGGCACAGACACCAATTTTGAGGTATTGGAAATAAGAGGCGATTCCTGGGACCTTTATAAACCAAGATAGCAGCTTTCATGAGGTAGAATGGCTTGACTAAGATCAAAACCCTGACTTCATCAGCCCAAATCTATTGTTGCTTTTACTGTACGCTTCCAGTTTTCTTCCATTGGGAAATGGGATGGCCCTGTGGTCTTATAAAAGCATAGCAAAGAGGATTGCATATTCAGGAGAAAAGCTGATGGTTTTTTACCTTTGTGTGTGTGTGATGGGGGTTAGAATCTAAGGCCAGCCTGGATCTAGGGTGAAGGATGATTAAATCTGCAATGGGCTAAGCCCATGGCTGGCATTAGTTTGTGAGCCTAGGCCCTGGAACAAGTCCTGATTTAACATCCTAGCTTGCCCTGTCAACCTGTAAGTCCAAATGACCCATCCAACCTAAAGGCTACGTTATACCTTCTCTCTGTGCCTTTCTAACCTGGAGCCTGGAAAACCCAAGTGGTGAGAGTTTCAGAAGAAGACCAGGGAAACATCTTGGTTTCTAGATGACAAGGGCACTCCACAGAGCACTGAGTTCTTTAAGGGATAATTCTCTGTGCTGATAAGAGAAATAACAGGTATCATCTGGTAGACTTTCCAATGGTTCTGACGAGATGCTTTAGCTAAGGTCACTTTTAAAAAGTGAATCACCTTGGTAGTCAGAGGGAGGTTCTGTGATGATAACTGGTTTAGAAGAAGATAATTGTGTGATCTCTGTATGAAAATGTGTAAAATGTGGGGTTCACATAGGTCTAGTGTCCCTTTTACACCCTTATAAATGGTCCATACTTAAGCTGCACCCTTGGGACTATAGGGCTGACTGGGACAGGCTCTGCTCAGCCTGGGACTGGGCTGCTAGAAGTGCCCCAGAGCTGTAGGACAGGAGGGAAGGGAATGGACAGGATATAGAAGGAAATAGCTCCAGTTCTAGTCAATGGAGACTAAACATAAAAAGGACCAGGAAGTCAGTATGAGTTATTACCCACTTGTCAGGGTCTGTTGCTACTGGATTCAAAGAGGTTGGTGAAAAGTATGGTCCTGGGAATCCATAGGTTTAGATCCCCTCTAGATGAGTCTCACATGCAGTGTTGGACAAGACACAGCCCTACATTGCAAATTAAAATCACCTTTGGGCAGACATGGCTTTCTAGAAACTTGCTTGGCTGGTAAAGTGCACCAGAATTTTATAATCCTCTTTGCCCTCTCAGCCAGGCTATTTTGTGCAGGGTCCAGGCTGTACCTTGGGTGTCTGGAACATTGGTAACCAAAGCAAATCTATCAATTAGCTATACACTAAGGGGATTTGACTATATTCTACTTCTTCCACCACTGATGTTCAAGTATATCAGGTGTAGCCTTTGGAGAGCAACAGATCTGAGTCTAAATGCTGATTTTCCCTATATATTTGCAGTGTGACCCAGGGTACCTCAGTTTCCCCAGCTGTCCTATGAACACCCAAACGTGTTAGGAAGATTCACTGAGTGTAGAGCTTTCACAATTCATGCACACCAACTGTGGGAGTGAGATTGGAGGCAGGTGAGATTGGTTACATCCTCCCCAGTTGGGTTCTTCCTCCCTCCCAACAGGTGAAGACTAGGGATGAATCCCGCAGCGTGGGCCGCATCAGCAAGCAGTGGGGAGGGCTGCTCAGAGAAGCCCTCACAGATGCAGATGACTTTGGCCTACAGTTTCCACTAGATCTAGATGTGAAGGTGAAGGCTGTGCTGCTAGGAGCCACATTCCTCATTGTGAGTTGGCTTTCCCTGCCCTTCCTTTGCTTTTACTTGAAGCTTTGTGCACTTCCTGGCCTTTCTAGAAAGCTAGAAACAAATGATATGGGGGTTGTGGGTTCAGACCTGGGTTGTCATAGCTGAGCCAGGCTGGCCCAGCCAGATCTCCTGTTGACAGTGGCCTCTTCTCAGGACTACATGTTCTTTGAGAAGCGAGGAGGTGCTGGACCTTCTGCCATCACCAGTTAGAGGCTGCATCAGGGTGAGGAGACCATCACCTCAAGAAGAATTCAAGATGGTCCTCTGCCCTGGCCTGGCCCCTCCTCAGAGGCAGCCCCTTTCTTCCATGTACACCGCAGGGAACAGATTGGGGTGCCTGAGTGGCTGAGGGCACGGTCCTCCATCCCTACCCTCTCCCCCAGCCTTATTCACCTGTGGCTCTGTAGAAGGGTATGTATAAGTGCCCTACCTTGCTGTCTCTTACCTCTGTGTCCCAGCAGTCCCTCTGCACACAGGCATTATTGGCTTTCAGACTGTCCCTACCTACTCCTTCCATGGTCTCTGCACCAGAGGAGGCCTTTGGAACCCAGGGCTTGGATTTTACAACAGGGCTGGCAGGGGAAGGCCAAGCAGCACCAAAGATGGCAGACTTACCACTCATCCCCTGAATTGGTTTGGCCAATTCAGCATCAGACTGAATTGGTACTTTGAGGGGACTCCCACTTCCCCACCAGCAGCTGTAGAGGCTGGGCTCCAGTGCCAACTTCCTTTCCCCCTTGAGCCCAGCCCACAGCTGGTGCTTGCTGCAGCTTCCTGTGCCTTATTTAACCACCCCTTCCTTCCCTTGCCCTAGGAAGGAGGCTGCATATTTGTATGTTGTATTCATATAAACTTTGTAACTTTTTGAACATTGGAAGATGTGTGTGATGGGGAAGGGTAGATGAAAGAGTTGGTGTGGGGAAAAAAGAAAGGGAACTATGACAATCGGGATGGGGTTGGCCCATCTCATAATCTATGCTACAAGAATCAAATGTCCTCAAGTCCGGGAGGGCAATTTTCATCACCTGTAGTGGCCATGGGCCAAACCAAGGCAGTTTGGGCCCTATGCCCTGATTCAGCATGACTGCTTCCATCATCCGGATGGTGGCCCCACAGAGTCCAGTGAGGTAGCTAATGGCAGTTGAGGATGGCTATTCCCATGGTCCAGTTTAGCCTCTTGATCATAGTCTGTAGTGACAAGAGGCATCCTTTGGATATGTTCCAGCTCTTTTCCTTCTGAGTCCTCCTCTTCTTTGGGAGTGTGGTGGACTTGATCCTTCCTGACCCAGTCAAGGGAACTTAGGCCCTTAGAGCTCAAGAGTCATTAGGGAGGAACATTTGTCAGTGCCCAACCTGTGCTCCCCTGGGCACTTCCTATACCTGCCTATAGCAGGTAGAATCTTACTAGATGGGAAAATCTGCGCCTGTCAAGACCTTATTCTGGTTCTGCTTGGTCTCACATGGCTAGGACCTGAGGGGCCCAGGCATTCCACGCCAGTGTCTGTGGCTGAGAAAGTAGCTCAGGACCGGGCCAGGACATAACGGCTGGCAGCAGAGAGGTCCCACTGGTAGTGCTCCAGAATGCGCCAGCAGTCGGCTCTAGACCGGCTACTCAGGTGGAAGAGCTGGTCTACCTGAGGGAGCAAGAGGAAGGGCAGCTGAGTGTCCGGTAGGAGGACAAGAGATGAGAGAGCCTGGGAGAAGAATCTGGCTTTACCTTGAGGTTCTGGATGGCAGAAAGCACATCTCCCCCAGTGGCTCTTAGTGCTGCCTGGCTCTCCTGATGAGTGACTCCATGCACACTCAGCTCCACCTGCAGGGGACAAAGCCTCACTCAGACTCCTGCCCTAGTCCATAGACCCTTCTGGCACCGGGCCATTTCAGGAAGACCTCACCTCTGTAATCTTCCTCTGCCACTCAGGGTCAGGTAAGAGGCCTCCAGAGGAGACAGTGGGTTTACTGGATCCAGGCACTCCAGTGCGGTGATGGGGTGGGGGTTCTCTTTTGGGCCAGGGAGGTCGCTCCCTAGAGGGCTGGCTGGGCTGAGAAGTGTTGGAAGTAAAAGGTGGGCGTGGAGGCAGGCCTGGGGGTCCTTGAGGCAGAGCTCTGGCATGTCGAAGTTCAGGGGGGCTTGAACCACCCCCTGTGGGGCGAGGGCCCAAGGACAGAACTGACTCCAGACTCTTGGAAATGCCTGCACAGTTGAGAAAGAAACTTGAGAGGAGCCCCGGTGCTAGATACCACCTTTTCACTGCTTTCTGTCTTTGTTTTGAGCTGATGTTTCTACAGGAATTTTCAGATAACCTAGCTGGCCCTGACCTCAGGGTGGTCCATGTGTTAAGTAGGACAGATACACAAATGGGCATCTAAGACGTAGGCAGCTGAGGGACCAAAGAACAGAAAGCTCAGGGATCAGAGTGGGGAGATACTGTCTAATGGGAAAGGAAGGGGAGTTTTAAATCTCTTTAAGATTTTCGCGTATAGCTGGGCATCGTAGTGCACACCTGTAATCCAGCAAATTGGGACCCTGAGGCAGAAAGATCACAAGTTCCAGGCCAGCCTCGGTAACTTAGCAAGGCCCTAAGCAACTGCGCAAGACCTTGTCTCAAAATTTAAAAAAAATGAAAAAGGCTGGGGATGTAACTCAGTGGTAAAATGTCCCTGGGTTCAATTTCTAGTACCCCCCCCCAAAAAAAATCAAGTATAGCGAGGATGGCCACAGGCAGAATTTGGAGGAGGAAAATCATATATGCAAAAGCATGAATTCACAGCAGTGGGGCAGAACTGGAGGGTTGTTCTTGATCACTTAAGACTTTGGAGTCGTGTCATACCCACCTTTCATCTTCTGCAGAGGTACCTGCCTTCTCTGGCCCCATGCTGGAGGTGGTAGATCCCGAGGCTTTGCCTTCTCTCTGTCTCTGTCAGAGAATGAGCCAGTTCATCCTCCATACCTCCTCCCACCTAGCACATACATATACCAATGTCACCTCCCAAAGAAACTGGTGCTCCCAGGCATGCTGAGACTTAGGGTAGAAATTCCTACTGGGAGACAAATAGAGCTTACCTCCAGCTTTGTCCTGATCCTAACCTCAAGTTTCCCTTTCAGAGAAGTTGCTATACTTGGCCCATTTCCCCCAGCCCAGCCCAGCCCAGCTCAGCTTAGCTCTGTCCCCATCCTTTCAACTCCTCACCCATCTGTGCCTCCCCGGTGGTGTTCTCCCCGAGCTGGAGAGCCTCTGTGGACTGGACGGGTAGCTGGAGAGCCCCCCAAGTCTGCCAGCGTCACTGCCAAGGCTGGGAAACTGCCCGCTTTAAGGGTGCGACCATTCTGTCCCTTCCAGGTTGTAGAATCAGGGCTGTGGGAAGAAGAGCTGATTAAGGGGAGGGATGTAAGTAAAGGGGAGAGTGGTGGCTGGACTCAATAAGCTCTATGCCTTGAGGCTGCATCTGCCTGGAGGAAGGGAAGCCTTTTTCTCTTCAACACAAAAGGGCTCTATGGGTCAGCTGGGGCTCTAGCAGGGAGGCTGGGACTGCACTGGAGCTTAGGGCCCAGTGGGAGGGAGAAGACACAGAAGACCAGAGTTCATGGAGTTGGAAGGATGCAGAGAAGGGATCAGAAGTCCAAAAGGCTGGGAAGGATGCCTCCCCTGGGGGTGCTTGGGGGGGCTAGTGCTCCCCAAGACTGTCACCTGCCCTCGATGATGGTAATGGGATCACCAGGCTCCATCCGCAGAGCTCCTGGCTCTATGACACTCCTCACACAACGTCCTTCAGAAGGCCAGGCCTGTGGAGACGGAAGGAAACAGGTGTCTGGGCTTTTAGCCTGAGCCAAAAGGGTAATATGGGAGCAGGGCAGAAAAGAGACCTCCCTCTGTTAAATAAAGCTACCAATCACACTCATGCCAGGTGTCCTGTGTGCTGGGATCCAGTGGGACTGTCCCTACCTCCCAGGTATAATTTAGTTAGGTCAAGGTGGACACAGCCCAGGACTCCAGAAGCCACAAAGGAGAGCCCTGTCTCTGACTAGCCCTCCAACTCTGCCCCACTAGTCAAAGATGGGCTGTTCACCACTTTTATTCTACACCCAAATTCATCAGGTTCGCCTCCTAGGCTCCCATGCAAAATTTCCACTCCTCTCCAGCCTCACTGTTTCGATCTCTACATCTCACTTCTGCTTTTCAGCCGTTGTCAATATCGTCCTTCTGAGCTATTCTTGATTCAAGCTAGAATGAAACAACCTTGACTTGTGATTCCCCAGCTCAGCCCCCATCCACAACTCCCAAGAGCCCTCAGGGTGAAGATTAAACTCCTTAAACAGTGGAATAGGTGATTTAAGGAACAGCTCAGAAGTCACATTGTCTAGGGCTAATTTCAACTCCTCCACTTGTGTAACTTTGGGCAAGTCTCTAAACTGTCAGTGCCTCAACCTGCCCCATCTGTTAAATGGAGATGAAAATAATTACCTCATGAGATTGTTGAAAGAACTAAGAGTAAGCGGACATAAGGATACTGAAAAGTATCTGTAACTACAGTATCACGTGGATCAAGTGTGCTCTGTAGTAGCAGAGGTCCTGAACATGCCCTACAAAACCCTCCGTGATGCAAGCCTGCAGTCTCATTTCCTTTTCCCCTCCCAAGCAGAAGCTCTTTTCCTTTGCTTCTCAAACACCTGGGGTAAAGGGGAGGCTACTGCTCTCTGTGCCCCATTCCCTGACTCAGACACAAACTCCAGCACTTCCCCCTGCATCTGTGTAGCCGTACTCACACAGCCACCATTCACACTCCTCCCGAGCTCTGAAGTTCTTTTGTTTACAACTGGGTCCTAGAGCAAGCACAAACTTTCAGATACTTTAAGTCTTTTTTCTCTCAATCCTCCATGCTGGGGATTGAACCCAGGACCTGGTGCATGCTAGGGAAGTGCTCTATCACTAAGCTATAACCCCCCAACCCTTTGTAAATTTTTTTATTTTCGAGACAGTGTCTGGCTAAATTGCCGAGGTTGGTCTCTCTTAACTCTTGTGAAGCTCCTGTCTCCACCTCCTGGGTCGGGCGTGCACCACCGCGACACCAGGCTGGGTTAAATTAGTCTTATGCATGACATCCTGGGAGAAAGAACGGAGAGAAGGGAGGCTATCTGGGGAGTTGTGGGGCCCCACCTCCTGAAGCAATCCTTCCAGGCAGGAAAAGCTAGGCCGGTCCGCAGGGTGAGGGGCCCAGCAACGTAAGGCAAGGGAGTAGAGGGCCCTGGAGCACAGGGGAGGCCTTGGAAGCCGGGCTCGATCCTTCTCCAGCCGCTGCAGGATGAGGTACGGCGGGACCCCAGCCCAAGGCTCCTCGCCCCCAGAAAACATCTCCCACAGCGTCACTCCAAACATCCACACGTCGGAGGCTGACGAGAAGGCTCCCTGGCGCAGGCTCTCTGGGGCACACCTGCGGAAGTGGAAGCTGATGAGAGCTGGGAGTTTGTCTTCCACTGGGCACCCACTCCCTTGACGCGCCCATCATCCTCAGAAGTCCTCCTCCCCTAGCCCTTGCAGACCGCATCTCAGAGTATTCCTTACGAGACCAGCCCACTCTGAACTGCTGTGCTCCAGACCGGCTCTGCCACCCCCCGCCCCCTTCCGGCGGCTCCAGGTTCCAGCCAGACCACCTACACGCGCTGAGCCCTCACCAGGCGTAGGGGATGGGGCGGGGCCCGCCCATGACGTAGCGTCCCCGGGCCCCGCCCAGCGGCCGCACCAGCCCGAAGTCCGCCACCTTTACGGTGCGCGGCGAGGCCAGCAGCAGGTTCCGTGTAGCGAGGTCCCGGTGCACCAGCCCACGCGCCCCCAAGTACGCCATGGCCCCAGCCAACTGCCGCAGAAAGAGACAGAGCAGGGCCACTGGCAGCGGAGGTGTCGGGGCTGGGGCGGTCAGGCGCGCGTGCAGGGAGCCCAGCGGTGCCAGCTCCATCACCTGTAGGAACATAGCACAGCGTTAGCCATGGTCTGGTCTCACTACTGTACGCTCCTGTCGCACAGCAGTCCTGGGGCTGTTCCGGGAACCAGCATCCGCATCTGCTCACCATCTGCAGAGGCTGTCCCAGTACAAGGCCATGCAGACGTAGCACGTGTGGGTGCTCCAGTTTCATCATGATTGACACTTCTCGAAGGAAGTCTCCCAGTTCTGTGCCCACAGGGCCTTCCGGACCTACCCGGAGGGACTTGACAGCCACTGGGACCTGGAGGTGTGTGGAGAGGGAGGCATCATCATGTACCAGAGGTAATGACCATGCCAAGGTCAGAGCTGAGAAGGCAAGAAAATCAAAGGGGTGGGAGGTACAGGGCCCACGTGGTGGGGCATTTATAATCCCAGTGACTCTGGGTCACAAGTTTGAGACCAGCCTAGCAAATTAGTGAGAGAGACCCTGTCTCAAAATTGAAAAAATGAATAAAAAGGACTGGGGATGTAGTTCAGAGGTAAAGGTAAAGTGGTAAATTCCTAGTACATTAAAAAAGGAAGCAGAAGAGGAAGAGGAGGAGGAGGAGGGAGAGGGAGGGAGAGGAGGAGAAAGAAGTATGAGAAGAAGAAAAAAGATCACAGGGGGCAGCTGGCCCAAGTACTGTGGCTGAAGTAAGCTCCCAAACACTCACACTCTGGCCGCTGGGCAATGTCCACAGTCCTCGATGTACCACGCCAAAGCAACCTGAGCCCAGCAACTCCCCTCGGCACACAGCACCCTCTGGGATCAGACACTTGAGTCCCCCCTCTGGCTCAGAGAGGCATGGAAGGCTGTCAGAGGGTGGGGTGGTCTCTTTTTGATCCGGGGCAAAACTCCCAAGGATCTGAAATGGGAGTGGGAGCTCAGGGGCACAGAATGCTGCATAACATTCTTTGCCATTCAGCCAACCCCATTCCCAGGCCTAAGCTGGCCACTTACGGCCCTCAGATACCACCACCATCACATACCTTGTAAACCCAATTCTTAGGCTTCACCCCCAAACGGTGTCTCTTCAGAGCTTCAGCCAGTCTGCGCTGGGCTGTGGGAAGCCAGAATCAGAAGGCTGGGGTGGGAGTGGGGCAGGATATATAGATTTTTATAGGCAAGAAAAGGCCTGGAGTGTGGGGGAGTGGGACTGGCAACTGATAGGCCATGGAAGGAGTGACCAGGACCTCAGGGCAAGGGTTCCTTACCAGGTCGGCCCATGCCAATGCCATCCAGGTCCTCAGGCCTTACAAAGTCGAAATGTTCTGGCCGAGTGACATTAAGCTCCTCAAGGATTGGCCGATAAAACTGGGCCAGCTGGATGTCTCGGAGCAGCCTCAGTAGCCACAGGGAACTGGCCTCAGGGAGCATGTCTGGAGAAGGACCCCTGTGGATAATAGTATTCTTTTTCATAAAAAGTGCAGCGGTTACGGTGCTTGCCTGGCATGCACAAGTACATGAGTTCAAACCCCAGCACCACCTACACAACAAAGTCTCCGAGCAACGAAAGCTAACTGAAAAACTAAATAGGATTGATTTTCTCTCTTTAAAAAGAGAGAGAGGGACAGAGAGACAGAGAAAGAGAGAAACAACTTTATTTAGTTTTTCACATGGCCTTAGTTGCTCCAACACTTAGTTGTGTATGTGCTGCTGGGGTTTGAACCCAGGTCCTCGTGCTTGCCAGGCAAGCGCCGAAACTGCTGAGCCACTGCTTCAGCCCCTGTCCCTTTCTTTAAAAAAAAAAAAAGCCTCCAGTAGAAATCATAGACACTGAGACCAGAGACAGGGTCCTTAGCGCCACCCTTAACACATCACATCAGAAACAGGTACAAAGGGAGAAATACATCAGAGAATGCCAGAAACCCTGTCACTCACACACACAGACTCTAGGTAGGATATTCCCCATCCCCTAAGCTCAGGATACTTTACCTCCTCACCCTCTTCACACCTGAGATTTTAAAGCACTGCCTGCCCACACTATACATGCAGATATACCACTGTCCTCACTCTAGAGATGTAACACACTGCCCCTGTACCCCTAGGACACTAAAAATCACTGCCCCTTTAGACCTGAGCTACACCGCTGCATATATTCCCTCATATACACCTGAGAAAAACCCCCCTTCTCATACATGAAACTTTTTTTTTCAGGGCTAAAGACCGAACTCAGGCCTTGCACATGCTAGGCAAGCGCTCTGCCACTGAGCTAAATCCCCAACCCCATACAGGAAATATTTTTGCCTACTACACACGCTGTGGATATGCAACCACACCATCCCTCAAAGGTGTAGGTACATATACACACATTCATGCCATACACTGCTACATAACACATCCTGAGACCTACAGATATGCTGCAAAACATACCGAGACACCTGCATATGTATCCCCTCAAATCTCAGACGTTCCAGTCTGCCACCACGTAGCACCCACGCTAAGCCCTACATACCCTCTCAGATACATGTACTTGAGACACAGCAGTTCAACGCCCACACAGCAAAGATACCTAGATACACTCCCCACGTCTGAAACACCTAGGACCATGCAAACACACGCAACACCCAAAACATCAAAGTGCAGTGTCCATGCATAGCTGACTTATGCGCCCTCATCACAGCAATGCCCAGGGTCATTAACTCAAGACACCCAAGAAGCAACATTTGAAATCAAATCAGGCATTTGCACTGGGCAGTCAAATGCAGTCCGGTCCTAAGCTGAGCTACTGCCTTACAGAGCCACCTAGATTGTCAGGTGCACAGTCCTTGCTCAGCCACCTGAACTCAGCTCCAGGTTCAGAACACTGCCACACACCTGCGTCACCCGGCTAACGCGAATTAAAGGAGCTCCACCAGCGTTTATTAAATAAAATTTTAGGCCTCTGGGTACTGGTTGCCTGTGCCACAAACTGCCTTACACGCAGCTGGACCCCTCCCTGCCCCGCCTTTAGTTAAGCAAAGGAAAGCGCAGGCCCAGAGGCGGAGATCAGTCGGGCTAGAAATTGGGCGCGAGCAGGAGAGGGAGAGGAGAATGCCCAGGACACGAAAGGCCCAGCACTGAACATAAGGTGGGAAGGCAGAAGCGCAGGAGAACGGGAGATCGGAGGAAACTCGGCATCGGGGAGGATCTGGAGCACCTGGGGACACGAAGGGAGGCCCAACACCCAGTGGACGCGCACCTACTGCCCCAGCCCGAGACTCCCCAGCTTGGTCTGGACCCTCACCTGGCCAAGGCGGAAGCGGCAGCTGCGGAGCCACCCAGGTTGCCAGTACTAAATCCCGAGAAGGGCGGGACCCGAGTCAGTGGAGGGCGGGTCCTGGCCGCAGGCCCGGGAGAGTCCCGCTGGCACTAGGTGAAAGTGGGCTGGGTGGCTGGGTGGCTGGGTGGCTGGGGGCCCCCTCCCTTCTTCAGCCAGACCAGCCCCCCTTAGCCTTCCTTCCCTCACACCCTCCATTCAGCCTTCTCCGAAGAACTTTCCACCCCTCCCGGCACATCCTCCCCTGGGTCCTGTCCCTCATGCCCTCTCCCCATAAATCCTTGACCTCTCTCAACCAGGACCCACCCGTTAAAGTGAGTAAGCAACTGGTAGAGATACCCTGCCCAGGTGCTGATAATATAGGTTAAACAGGACACTGCCACTGCCCTGTAACAGGAGAGAGATCACTAAGAAGCTTTAAGAGGTTAGGGGGAGCCAGATCAGTGCAGGGAATTTTGGAATGGAGCCAGGGTACAGGGATGTTGATGTTGGTCCAGAATTCAGCCTCAGTGCTAGATAGAGTCTAGAATTTAACCTGTTTTTGAACCTAGGCAGCACTCCATGGGACAGGGTCTCCTTTCCTATTACCGATTCTTCATGTATAATATCTGCAACCCCACCCCCCCAATGTAGTCCCTCTCCCCAACCAGGGCTCTGCACCTGCCACCAGCCCTGTGGCTGCAGGGACACTGTCTGGGACCTCTGAGCCTTTTTCTCAGGGATTCCAGAGAGGAAGCTGCCAATCTTAGGACATCTGGCATGCCTCCTGTCCCAAGGAAGGATATTTGAACATAGCAGCTGCTGTCCCCTGGGTCTCAGAGGGAAAAACTCTTCTCATATTGGCAAACACATGGGATGTTACAGCATCAGGAGGAAAATCTTCATAATGCCGTTCTGTGTATATCGTTTTCTTGCCAAATCTTTTGCCCTCCAACCAGGCCAGCTCAGCATACTGTAATTGTTCCTTCTACATTTGTCAATCCTAATGTATTGTGAATTATTCAGGAGAGGAAATGGGCCTCTCTCCTGTCTCCTATCTTATTTATCTTTGGGTTTTTTGTTGTTTTTTTTGTTTTGTTTTATTTTGTTCTTGTTGTTTTTGTAAAAGAGAGTACTGAGGGTGAACTCAGGAGTGCCTTAACACTGAGTTATATCCCCAGTGCCAGTGCCACAAACATAACACACTTTTTTTTTCTTTTCTTAAGATGAGGTCTCTCTAAGTTATCAAGGATTTTGCTAAATTCCTGAGGCTGACTACGAACTTGTGATTCTCCTGCCTCAGCCTCCTGAGTTGTTGGAATTACAGGTGAGCCACCTCATCTGGCTATCTTTGTGTTTTAAGTGCCTACAACTATGTAGGCACACACTACACACAATTCATGTTGGTTGTAAAGAAGTCTGTTGAGTCTACTCAGATCTGATGATCTTTGTAGATAATCTGTCATTATTTCCTGCTTTTAAGAATCATTGGTGGGCTGGAACGGTGGCTTGGTGGTTACGGCGCTTGCCCGGCATGCGCAAGTACGCAGGTTCAAACCCCAGCACCCATGCACACAACTAAGTGTCAGAGCAACGAAAGCTACGTGAAAAACTAAATTGATTCTCTCTTTCTCTCTGTCACTGTCCTCTCTCTCTAAATAAATAAATAAATAAATAAATAAATAACAAAAATAAAAAGGTCTGGGGATGTAGCTCAGTGGTAGAGCACCCCTGGGTTCAATCATCAGCAACACACCACACACACACACACACACACACATACGCACACACACAAGATATCATTGGCGTTTTGTAGTTTTACAGTATATCTAAATACCAACTCCTTTCTATTTATTCTGTTTACTATGTTGTATTTCCTGTATCTGTGAATTCACACCTTTGATCAGATATGGAAAATTCTGAGCCAGTATCTCTTCAAATACAGTTGCGCAGTCACGTACCCACATAATGATGTTTCAGTAATGAAGAATACAGTGGTGGTCCAATGAGATGATAATGGAACTGGAAAATGCCTATTGCCTGGTGACATTGTAACCACTGGTAAAATTTTTCTTTTACTTTCTTTTCTTTCTCTCGCCCACCCCTCCCCTCCAACAGTACTGAGGATGGAACCCAGGGCCTCACATATCCTAGGCAAGTACTCTACTTCTGTATTACGACACCAGCTCTTTCTTTTGAGACGGGGTCTCACTAAGTTGTTCAGGCTGTCCTTGAATTTGAGATCCTCCTGCCTCAGCCTCCTGAGGAGCTGGGGTTGCAGGTATGTGCCACCACGCCTAGCTCACAGACCTGTTTTCTGTCTAGACTTGTTTGCAGTTAACTAATAATTAGTTAATTTTGGTACCATGGATTGAACCCAGGGGTACTTAACCACTGAGTTACATCCCCAGCCCTTTTTATATTTTATTTTACTTTTTTAAAGAGAGAGAGAATTTTATTTCCTTTTTCATCTTGCTTGTTGCTGTTGTTGTTTGTTTTCCCAACACAATTGTGAATGCGGTGCTGGGGTTTGAACCCGGGTCCTCGCACTTGCAAGACAAGTGCTCCAACTGCTGAGCCGCTGCTCCAGCCCCATAGAATTTTATAAAATGGAATCACGCAGCAGGCACACTTCTGCCTTCTTTTACTTAACAGAATTATTTTGAAATTCATCTATGACATTGTATGTATGATCAGTGTTCATTCCTCTTAGTGCTGAATAGTTTTGTTTATCCGTTTTCCTGAGTCGTTTCCGGCTTTTGGTTACTATAAATAAACCTGCTATGAGCATTCATGTTCAAGACTTTGTGTGTGGGCTGGAGTGGTGGCTCAGTGGTTACAGCATTTGTCTGGCATGCGCAAGGACCCAGGTTTCAAGCCCCAGCACCACATACACAATTAAGTGTTGGAGCAATGAAGTCCAGATTAAAAACCTAACTAAATTTATAAATTTTATTCTCTCTTTTTGTCTCTCTCTCTTGCAAAAAAAAAAAAAAAAAAAAAAAGACTGAGACTGTGTGTACACTGACCTTGGGTAAATACTGAAAGTTGAATGTCTGGATGATATAATAGAGGTTTCATTTTTTTTTTAAAGAAACTGAGGGGTTGGGGATTTAGCTCAGAGGCAGAGCACTTGCCTAGCATGCGCAAAGTCCTTAGCCCTGAAAAACAAAAAAAAAAATAAAATAAAATAAAAAAAGAAACTGATAAATTGCTTTTCAAAGGGGTTGTACTATTTCACAGTCTTTTTTTATTTTAAGTGAGAATCAATTTTTATTTAGTTTTTCATGTGGTTTTCTTTGCTCTGAGACTTCACTGTGTATGTGGTGCTGGGGTTTGAACTCGTGTACTCGTGCATACCAGGCAAGGGCCATAACCACTGAGCCACCACTCCTATTTCACAGTCTTAACAGCAGAATTTGAGAGTTCTAGTTACTCTAGACCTTTGTTTTTTTGTAGGTACTAGGTATTGAATCCAGGGCCATGTCCATGCTAGGCAAGCACTCTACCTCCGAGCTTCGCGCCCCAAGATACATCTTCAACATTCTTTAATTCTATCCATTCCACTGTGTGTATATCAATATCTCATTGTGGCCTTAATTTGCATTTGCCTAATGATTAATGATATTGAATATCATTTCATGTGTTTATTTGCCATCCATATATCTTTTTTTTTTTTTTGGATGAAGTGTCTGTTCTATTCTTTTGCTTGTTTTTGTTTTTTCCTATTTTTTAAGAGAGAGGGAGAGAGTGAGAGAGAGAAAGAAAGAGAGAATCAATTTTATTTATTTTTTCCATCTGGTTTTTGTTTCTCCGATACTTACTTGTATATGTGGTACTGGGATTCGAACCTGGGTCCTTGCATGCATGGCAGAGATGTGCTCCAATCACAGAGCAACTGCTCCAGGCTCCCCAGCCCTTTATTTTATTTTGGTACTGGGGATTGAATTCAGTGGCACTTAACCACTGAGCCACATCCCCAGCCCTTTTTATTCTATATTTTGAAGCAAGGTCTTGATAAGAAGCTCAGGGCCTTGCTAAGTTACTAAAACTGGCTTTATGCTCACAATCCTCCTGCCTCAGTCCCTGGGATTACAGGAAGGCCTGACTGCTCCTGGAATTAATTTTTTATTTTGAGACAGGATCTCACTAAGTTGGCCAGTCTGGCCTCGACTTGAGATCCTTCTGTCTCAGTCTCACAGTTGCTGGGATTACAGGTGTGCACCCCCATGCCTGGATATTCACCTTTTGTTTTCTTAACAGTGTCTTTGGAATAGAAAGTTTTAAATTTGAATGGAGTCTAATTTACTGATTTTTTTTTCCTATGTCACACTTTTTGTGTCTTATTTAAGAGTTTTTAACTCAATATTATATTTTTCATTTCATTTTCTTCTTTTTTTTTTTAAGAGAGAGACAGTGAGAGAGAGAGAGAGACAAAGAGAGAATCAATTTTATTTAGTCTTTCAAGTTTTCATTGCTCCATGCTTAGCTGTGTACGTGTGTTGGGGTTCAAACTGCCAGGCAAGCACCATAACTGCTGAGCCACGGCTCCAGCGCCCCCATTTCATTTTTCTAACCGAAGATATTTTTGGTTTTTTGGTTCTTGTCTTAAATCTCTGTGGTCATTTTTAATAGTTTCCTATTAGTTTCTCATTTTTTTATTCTAATTTTTTCTTTTAAGTATTTCATACATAGTTTTTTGTTTTTTTTTTTTTTTTAAGAGAGAATCAACTTTCTTTATTTTTTTATCTGGGTTCTGTTTTTCTGACACTTTGTTGTGTATTAGTGCTGGGGTTTGAACCTGGTTCCTTCCTGGTGCATGCCAGGCAAGCCTTGTAACTGCTGAGCCACTGCTACAGCCCCTGTTTTGTTGTTTTTATATCCTTACAGATATAAATCTATGATTATTGTTTCTGCTGACTTTCACTCATGGTTGATTGTTTCCTTGTATATCTAATGACTCATGATTGTGAAATCATGTTATTGATATTAATCTGTAGGAATCCTGGTGGCCTAAATTTGAGATGTTTTGTTTCAGAGAGAAATTTTATCTGCTTCTGCTAAGAACCAGAGATTGCAAACAACTTGTGACACTTTTAATGCAGGAGTCTCAATTCAGCTCCCACACCTTGCAGTGAACTCACAAATGAGTATGTAATACCAGTGTTGGTGGAAGTAGAGGTTCTTAGCATGTATTATGCATGAATGAATGAATGCAATATGTCCCATATGAGGAAGAATTGAGAGGACCTTAGGAATGCAGAGAAATGAGTCAATGTTCTTTTTGTTTTGTTTTATTTTGTTTTGTTTTTTAGGAGTTAGAGAGAGAAAGAGAGAACCAATTTTATTTATTTTTCTATCTGGCCTTTGTTCCTCTGACACTTAGCTGTCTATGTGGTGCTGGGGTTTGAACCTGGATCCAATCACTGAGCCCCAAGTCAATGTTTTTTGTTTTTGTTTTTTTAAAGAGAGAAGGACAGTGAGAGAGAGACAGAGACAGAGAGGATCAATTTTTATTGAGTTTTTCACATGGCTTTCATTGCTCTGACACTTAGTTGTATACATGGGTGCTGGGTTTTGAACCAGTGTACTTGCACATGCCAGGCAAGCACTGCAACCCCTGAGCCACCGCTCTAGCCCCAGGGTCAATGTTCTTATTGGACTGAATGGAACTATATAAGAATTAGCATTGGGCTGGAGTGGTGGCTCAGCGGTTAAGGCGCTTGCCTGGCAAGCACAAGGACGCGAGTTCAAACCCCAGCACCATATACACAATGAAGTGTTGGAGCAACTGAGGCCACGTGAAAAACTAAATAAAATTGATTCTCCCTTTCTCTCTCTCTCTCTCTCTCACTGTCCCTCTCTAAAAAAAAAAAAAAAGAACTAGCATTTATCTGAGTTCTGACCATTTGGATGTTGATAAGGCATTCCAAGCTGAAGGAATGGGAGCGTAACGTCCAGTTTCTTGGTGGAAACACAACGGTTCCATGAGCCCCTTCAGGGGAGACCACGTGAAACTTGATTTTTCAGTGAACACTCAGTGTCCTTACAGATCTGGAGGCATTAGAGGTCCCCTGGTACTTGAATGAACACACGAAGGTAGGGTACTTGGGGACATATGAAGGCAGATGCAGTCAGAGAGGGAGAAGCCAGACCAGGCACTAATTCATCCCCTAGCGAACATTGACCAAGCTTCTTTTCTGAGGACCCTGGGGAACAAGCAGACAGGCTAAATCCCTGACTTGGAGGCTTTTATTCTACAAGGCTTACAGCATGTGGAAAGGACCTGGGGCCTACCTGGGGGCTCTGGAGAGTGGTCTTAATAGGTGAGCGACAGAATCAACCTGAGATGACAAGGCTGGGAACGGATGTGAGAAGCTGGGAACACAGTGAAGGGACTGTTTCCATTGGTTCCAGGGAGAGAGGCTGGCCCTGCCTAGTCCTTGTTTATGGAAAGCTGAGAGAGAGAGAGAGAGAAGGTTGGGGGTATAGCTCAGGGTAGACAACTTGCTTAGCATGTTCCGTCCCCAGCACCAAACAAACAAACAAACAAAACAACCTTTCTATATTCTTACACACCTTTGCTGACCCCAGAATGATTGGTGGAATTTTTTCCCCATGCCAAGCAATTTTCCAGTTCTTTGCAGATACCTATTGGGTGTCCTATAATTTAACTCAATTCCAGCTTTTTTTTTTTTTAAGAGAGAGGGACAGTGAGAGAGACAGAGAAAGAGAGAAACAACTTTATTTAGTTTTTCACACGGCCTTAGTTGCTCCAACACTTAGTTGTGTACGTGGTGCTGGGGTTTGAACCCGGGTCCTCGTGCTTGCCAGGCAAGCGCCGAAACCGCTGAGCCACCGCTCCAGCCCCCCTCCTGTGCTTCTTATTGCCCAGTTATAAATCAGGGGTTCTCACAACCCCCGCCTCAGTTTGATTGTCTATTAGAATGGCTCACCTGAGGGATATTACAAGCCAGGCTTAGTGGTGCGTATCTGTAGTACCAACCCTTCAGCAGCCTGGGGCAGGAGGATTAGTTGAGCCCACAAATTTGAGCTAAGCCTGGTAATATAGCAAACCCTGTCTCAATGAAAATAAATTGTTTAATACGTAAAATAAATAAATGATATTACAAAGAATAGCAGTGCACAGTCCAATGGAAAAGATAACAGGATGAGATACGGTGGAGGAGTGAGGAACTTCCATGACTTCTCTAGACCCAGCATCCTCCTAGTACATCCATGAGTTCACCAACCCCAGAACTCTCTGACCTCCACCTGTAGGATTCGTATGGAGATTCCACTAGATACGCATGATGGATTAAACTGCTGGCCATGAACTCATGAACTCAGTCTCTAGTCGCTCTCCCCTCTCTGGAGGTTGAGGAGTGAGACTGAAAGTTCCAACTCTCTGGCAACAGATCCCAACTTCAGTTTCCTCATTAGCATAAATTCAGATATGGCTGAAGGGGCTTATTACAAATAACAGCAGATGTTCCTGTCACCACTATCACTCAGTATTCTGAGTATTTTAGGAGTTCTGTGGCAGGAACTGGGATAGAGACCAAATATACATTTCTTGCTATATCACAACATCACAGATGGAGAGGCGACTGAGAACTGGGGGCACTGTATCTTGGACTTGTAGCTAGGTCCTCTGTACTTTATCTTGCCTCTGCAGGAATCAGAGAGGTTCAACCCCACTTCTATCTTCCACTTAGAAAAAAAAAATATTCAGGGAACCATGTGCATGGTGGCACAGCCCTGTAATTCCAGCTACTAGGGAAGCTGAAGCAGGCTGATCACAAGTTCAACGCCAACCTGAGCAAGTTAGGGAGACACTGTCTCAAAACAAAATAAAAAGGCTGGGAAAGTAGTTCAGTGGTAGATTGCAGGGTTCAATCCATTCCTCTCCCCCAACCCCCACAAAAAAAATCCAGGGAATTAGAAACTTTTCAATTCTTCCCCTTCTCCCTATTTATTTCTTCATGTGGAGGTAGAGTTTTTCTTTTTACTTCTTCCATCCCCACCCTTACCCACAAAGAGGGGTGGGATGTGGGAAGTATATCACCTGACCATCCAAATCTCACTTAGGGAGCCCCTCCTCCAGGTTGGCATGGGTCTTCTGTTAACACTTGGACCTGGAGGCTCACATTTGGCACCAACCCCTCCATGTGCCTTTCTCCAACCTCTGCCCTGCCCTGCAGGAGCATCCTAGAAAGATGAGAACATTCACACCAGCCGGGCCAAGTCCTCCTCCACAGCGCAGAAAGTCAGCAAGATAAGCAGAGAAGGCAACTGACTGCCCCCCCACTTCGGAGTGGGGAGTGTTGGGGGAGGAGCACAGTTTGATTGAGACCCATCCAGAAGCTTCTCTCAGCACCTGTCAGGAACCACAATGGTAACTTATTAGCTTCTGCTTTTCTGCTGTAATCCGGGATCCCTGGGCTCTCCTTCAACTGCTTCCATGTCTGTCTTACCTCGCAATAGGGGAAAGCACCTCAGCCTCAGCGTCCTGGCTAGCTCTCCTCTGAGTCTCTGCACAGCTGCTCCCTCTGCTTGGAAAAGGTTTCCGCAGCGTGGTCTACGGTCGCCTGACCTGGCCAAGTGCAAAGAGCCCATTCTTAACTGGTCACATGTCTTCCACTGTACTCCGAGACCCTCTGCACTTTCCCATCACTGCAGCATCACTTGTAGAATTTGCCAGTAACTTGTCTCCCCCTGATAGTTCTGGGTAAACAAGGCTTTCATCTTGCCTGGGTGTTACAATGTCTGCCATGCCCAGACCAGCATATGGTTCCTGTGAAAAGTATTCAGTGGCACGAATCAGATGGAGAGTCACCTCGTTCCAGGGAAGAGAAGATTTTTGAAATCAAGAGCTCCTTTGCTGGAAGTAGTGGAGGGGAATTTCCAGTCCTCAGCCACAGGCATTCTCCTAGCCCATCCCTGCCCATCTCCCAGTTGAGTGCTCCCTGGCCCCACATGGTTAGCTCTTCAGGTCTGCAGCCCCATCATCCACCAGGACCCTGAGGTCCCTTCTCTCCCAAATTCATATTTTCCTTACTCATTTTTAGAGTGATTGCCCACCACCTTGTGTGTACCTGCTGTTCTTCTTCCCAAATTGGAAGCACTCTTATGTCCACAATAGTCTTTCAGGCTCACAATGGATCAGACAGGAGCGTAGACTTCAGCTCCGGAGTCTGGTGGCCTGAGTTTGAATTGCAGACTTAACCACTTACTAGGCTATGAGTCTAAGCAAGTTACTTCACTGTATTCCTGTTTCCTCCTCTTCAGAACGAGTCTACTATAAGTATCTACCTGATGGGAGTATTGGAGAATTAAATTTTTTTTTATTTTGAGACAAGATCTCACTAATTTGCTTAGGGCCTCACTAAGTTACTGAGGCTGCCTTTGAACTTGTGATCCTCCTGTCTCAGCCTTGCAAGTTCCTGGGATTACAGATATGTGCCACCTCACCCAGCTTTAAAATAAAAATTCAAAAGGGCTAAGGACGTAGCTCAGTGGTCAGTGGTAGAGTGCCCCTGGACTCAATTCCCAATACAAAAAATAATAATAAATAAAATGAAAAGGTTCCCTGTTGGTATTCCCCTAGTTGTATGGTCCCTTCCCACAACCAGTAGGGCTCATGTAATCAATGGCGTATGGCATAAAGAATGGTGTGTAACTTCTCAGCTCCACTATGAAAGACAATGTGGCTTCAGCCTTGCTCTCTTGGATCACTCCCTCTGAAAGAAGCCAGCCACCATGTTGCAAGGACATGCACATGTTCCTTTGGAGAGATCCACATGTCAAGAAACTGAGTTTTCTTGCCAATTGTCAACAGCAACTTGCTAGGTGTGCAACTGAGCCATCTTGGAAGCTGATCCCAGTTCAAACCTTAGATTTCTGTTGCCTGGACCAACATTTGATTACAACCTCACTGGAGACCCTAAGCCGGAGCCACCGAGTTTAACTGCTCCCATATGTGTTATTAGTATTTCTCTTTCTTTCTTCCTTCCTTCCTTTTTTTTTTTTTAAGAAGAGAGTGGGAGAGAGTGAGAGAGAGAATCAATTTTATTTATTTTTTAATCTGGCCTTTGTTTCTCTGACACTTAGTTGTACATGTGATGCTGGGGTTTGAACCTGGGTCCTTGCCCATGACAGGTAAGCACTCCAACTGCTGAGTCATTGCTCCTGCCCCCTGTTATTAGTATGTCTATCCCCTTATGCATTTGTCTTTTTTTTTTGGCGGGAGAGGTGGGTACTGAGGATTAAACCCAGGGGCACTTTGCCAGTGAGATACATCCTCAGTCCTTTTCATTATTTATTTTTTTCTTAAAATATTTTTTATTAACATAGAGTTGAGTATAATATTTCAACATAAGCATATAGCATGCACTAATCAAATCTAGCCTCCACCTATTTTTTTACTTTGAGATAGGGTCTCACTAAGTTGCTGAGGCTGACTTTGTGCAATCCTCCTGCCTCATTCTCCCAAGACACTGGGATTATAGCCATGTGCTACCATGTCCATCTCTTTTCCCATTCTTTATAAACTATATAATAAATTGTTGTGAACTACAGTTACTTTACTGTCCTGTAAAATATTAAGACTTATTCCTCCTATGTAACTGTATTTTGATAACTGTTGCTCTTGAATATCTGTTCCACAGAAACTGTGAGAGAAGAATTCTTGTTTTAGGCCACTGAGTTTTAGCATAATTGTTACACAGTTATGGGTACACATCCAAATGCTTTGGGTAGTGTTTGACACTATAACCATGCAAGTAAGCCATCATTAACTCCATTTTGTAAGTAGGAGGATTGAAACTAAGGCTGGTAAAGTAATGTTCCTGATATGCACATCTAGGAAGTGACAGGGCTGCCATGTAATGATCTCAGGTCATTTAATGCCAAGCCCTAGGCTTCTTTTTCTTCCCCACTGTTCCAGTTATTTATTATTAAGGAATAATACCTAGTGACATCAAACGACTTTTTCATAAGTCCCTGAAGCTGGTGAGTCAGGAATTCTTTTTGTTTTGTTACAAAGTATTGAACCCAGAGGTGCTTTATCACCGTGCTATATCCCCAGTCCTTTTTATTTTTTGGAAACAGGGTCTTGCTACGTTGCTAAGCCAGCCTCAAACTTGTAATTCTCCTGCCTGAGACTCCTGAGTAACTGCGATTATAGGTGTGCACTGTTGTACCCAGATGTGGGTCAGAAATTCTAACAGGAAAAAAAAAAAAGAAATTCTAACAGGAGATTGTGGGGATGGTTTATTTATGTCCAATGACATCTGGGACCTTACTTAGAATATTGAAAGTCTGGGGATAACCTGACAGCTGGGGTATATCATCATTCATGTGTCTGGCTATAGATTCTGACCTTTGGCTGGGACCCTTCCATGTGGACTCTTCCTAAAGCCAGGTCTCCTTGTAAATGGGGACTGAATTCCAGAGTGAACTTCCCAAAAGGTGGAGAGTAGAAGGTGCCAGTTCCCTAAGGCCTGGGCCCAGAGAGTGGCACTTGGTTCTATCAGCTAACCTATCATAGAGATTTAAGGGAAGGATACATACATACACGGCAGGCATATCAAAGAATTTTGAGGCCATTTTAAGAAGCTGCCACACCCATAATGGCCTCCATTTTGTGGTGAATGACTCAGAAAACCCAGCCTGCCCTGGCAGGCCATACTGTAGTAGGTTGGCCATATGTGCACACACAAAAAAAAAAAAAAAAAAAAGAAAGAAAGAAAAAAAGAAACAAAAGAACTGGGAGTGAGATCAGAGGTGGAATGCTTTTGTAGCATGCATGTGATCCTGGGTTTGATCCCCAGCACCACACACACAAAATAAAAAATAGTGCCAGGCGTGTTGGCACACATGTGTAATCCCAGCTATTTGGAAGACAGAGGCAGGAGGATTGTAAGTTTAAGGCCAGGGGTGGTAAGTTCAAGGACAGCCTCAGCAATTTAGCAAGACCCGGTTTCAAAATAAAAATATAAAATAAAAAGTCAGGCATGGTGGTGCACACCTGTAATCCCCGCAACTTGGGAGACTGAGGCAGGCAGATTGCAAGTTCAAAACCAACCTCAGCAACTTGGTGAGGCCCGAAGCAACTCAGTGAGACTCTGTCTCTTAAAAAAAAAAAAAAAAATTAAAAGGGGCCTGGGATGTGACTCAGTGGTTAAATGCCCCTGGATTCAGTCCCTGGTACTAAATAAATAAATAAATAAAATGGCTGGGGATACAGCTTAGCTGCGGAGGCGCTTGACTCTCATGCAGGAGGCCCTGGGTTAAACTCTTGGTACTGCTAAAACAAACAAATAAAAGAAATTAAAATGTGGAAAAGAAACCTCTGATGCTACCTGCTCATGAAAGGCTTAGAAGAGAAAGTGGCAGAGTGCTTGCTTAGCGTGTAAGCCGCCCTGGGTTTGAGCTCCAGTAGAGAGAGAGAGTGAGAGAAGGCAGGGGGGACCAGAGCTGGCAGGGATGTGTCTACCATGCACCAGGCACAGTGGAAACAAAGATTACAAACCCCAAGGCAGCAGTTTCACTGTGCATGGACGACAGGGAGGAAAGTAAAGAGAAACTGTCACCTTGTTGTAACAGGTGACACAGCTGAGAGATGCCCTGAGAAGGGAGACACTGCTCTGCCCCAGGAGCCGAGGTGGCTTTCAGAAGTAAGATTTGAGCCTTATTAGAAAGGCATCCCAGGCGGAGGGACAAGCCTGGGCAAAGACAAAGGGAAACAAAGTATTTGGGCAACTACAGGTGATTCAGTGTGGCTGTCTGGGGTGGAATGGGGCGGGCAGTGCTGATAGATAAAGTTCCAGGGACACGAGGGAGCCAGATTCCACCAACTATTACTACAAAGGTCGATTAGTTGATTTGCTGATGGGAAGTGGGTTGGTGGCCATTCAAGGAATAGGATGTGTACAATATGGTTGGCACTGACATTAAGCTTGAGAGCAATCACAAGTGAGCAGTGGGGTCAGGGAGGGAGGTGTATTTGGACAAATGGAGTCTGAGAGGCGGGGTGCGCCGAGAGGGTGCAGGGTCGGGGACATGGGAGTAGAGATTCCAGTTAGATCTGTGTTTGCATAACTCTGGTGTGAATGGGGGATAAGACAAGTGGGAGCTGCAGATGAAAAAAACCACGTTTAAACAGAGGCCAAGTCTATATTCTATAGACAAGGAAGAGGCAGGGACAGTCTTTAAACAAGTGATTATAGTGGTTAATACTTAATGAGTGCCCATAAAATGTCAAGCACGGTCCCAATCATTTTATATAAATTTACTTGGACTTCACAATAATGCTATAAGTACTACTGCATTTTGTTGAATTTAAGCTATTATCAATTATAATACATATCATTATTTTATGTATTGCTAAGAAAGGAATACCTATTATTTAAGTCATAGCTTGACTTCAATTTAAGTCGAATTCTGATTTCAGAGATGTTAGAATGTATAAAGAAAAAGAAAGTCATAGAATCAAACAAATACCTAATCTGCATTTTAAAGACGAGGAGGAGTGGGGGTGTCATGGCTCACATCTGTAATCCCAGTGACTCAGTAGGCTGAGGTGGAGGAATCACAAATTCCAGCAATTTAGAGAAGACCTGAGTAACTTGGGGATAACCTGTCTCAAAATAAAAAAAAATTAAAAGGTCTTGGGGATGTAGCTCAATAGCAAAGGCCCCCTGGATTTAATCCCCAGTCCAAAAATAAAAAAGGGTGGGGCAATGTGGGGTGGTTTACCCAGTGACAGAGCACTTGCCTAGCATGTGTGAAGCCCTGGGTTCTGCCCCCCAGCATTACAAATACACACACACACACACACACACACACTTCACACTTTCTCTCTCATACTGGGAGCAGTGGTAGCGTCCTTGCTTAGCAAGGCTTTGGGTTCAATTTCTAGCACTATTACATAATTTTTTTTAAATGAGGGGGAAACAGGCACAGAGAGATTAAATAATTTGCCCAAAGTGCAATAGGAGCCAGAATTTGAAATCAGGCTGCCCAACTCCAAAACCCGAGTTCCTCAACCATTATGTAATGGAGTTTTAGGCCACTAAAGGTAACGTGGATTGGAGAGCAGCATAAAGAGTCAGATGATCCATCTAGGAGATTGGTGTCCATTTCAAGAGGGTTCAGGGTGAGTTGGAGACTGTGGACAAGAGAAGAGGAAAGATAGATCAGAGATCCTTCAAGAATGGGTGGGACTTGCTGGGCATGGTGGCCTAGGCTTGTATTCCCAGCCTCAGTAACTTAAGGAGACCTAAGCAACTTAGTGAGACCCTGTCTCAAAATAAAAAAATAAAAAGGGTTGGGGACGTGGCTCAGTGGTTAAGCACCCCTGGGTTCAATCCCTGGTAACCCCTCCCCAAAAGGGCAAGATTGCTGGGTATGTGGCACATACCTATAATCCCAGGGACTCAGGAGGCTGTGGCAAGAGGATGAAATTCAAGGTCGGCAATTTAGCAAGACCCTTGGCAACTCAATGAAACCCTATTTCAAAATAAAAAATTAACAATCCCTAGTATCTGTCCCCTGTCCCCCCAAAAAATGAATGAGCAGGAGTGAAGCCAGGTGCAGTGGCACATGTATGTCTATAATCCCCATGACCTGGGAAGGTGAGATAGGAGGATCACAAGTTCCAGGCCAACCTGGGTAACTTCGTGATACCCTATCTCAAAATAAAAATAAAAAGGACTGAGGAAGGGCTGGAGTGTCAACTAAGTGTCAGAGAAACAAAGGCCAGATGAAAAAACAAAATTCTTACCCGCCCTCCCTTTTTTTTTTTTTTTTTAGGGAGAGGGAGGGAGAGAGTGAGAAAGAATACATTTTTATGTTTCATCTGGTTCTGGTTTGTCTGACAACCAGTTGTGTATGAGGTGCTGGGGTTCGAACTCAGGTGCCTGCACATGCCAGGCAAGCACTCTAACCCCGGAGCAACTGCTCCAGCCCTGTCCCTCTTCTCTTTTTCTCTTTGAGTTGAAAATATTAAAGGAAACAGTTTTTTAAAAAGGGAGCTGAGGATGCAGTTCAGAGGTAGAGTGCCCCCGAGTTCAATCCCCAGTAAAACACATCACACACACACACACACACACACACACACACACACGCACGCAGGTAGAACTGGACAAATGATTTACTGAATGTTGGGTGTGAAAACGAGGGCAATTCCAAAATTTTGAGCCTGGAGAACAGACAGCATGGGAGGGTACAAGGTAACTGCACCTGGTAGCACTACCATTTATCAAATGAATAAGTTGTATGATCTGGACCAGTTGTATGATCTCATGTGTAAAACAAAGGGATTGGATTAGAATGTGTACAGTAGAAAGGAAGGTCCTCTCATAGAAGGGGTAGGAAGTCCTCTTCCCATCCCCAGGGCCTCTGTGGGCACCTCTAGGACAGCATTTGTAACCCTGGCTGCAGGTCACACTAATCAAGACCTACACGAGGCCACTTCATTCAGACTTTGGAGGTGGGGTCCAAACCTATGTAGTTTGAAAACTGCCCAGATGACTCTGATGTGCAGCTGGTTGAGAACACTTGCCCAAAATCCTCCAGGTACCTGGTCTGAAAATTACTAGGCTAGGTAAGGGCTGGGATTCCTTCTAGTCCTAGGTGCCTGGATTGGGCCTTTCTTTTCATGTTTCATCTGCTAAACAGAAACTGATAGAGGACCCACACCAAGGGTTTTTCGAATGTGAACTGTTAACATTAGGACAGCATCGTCTGTTGTTGTGAGGACTCTCCTGTGCATTGTAGAATGTCTAGCAGCATTCTTAGTGTCTACCCACTCTGCACCAGTAGCAATTCTCCTCAATCAAAACAAAAATATCCAGAGGTTGCTAAATATCCCCTGGGATATAATCCTTGTGTCAGTCTTAGTCCCCCCCCCCCCCACCTGCTTGCAAACAGAGGCCAGGCAGAAGTAGAGGGCATAACACAGCAGGTTTACTTGGGCCCAGCAGGAGGAAGGCCTTCTCCTGCTGTGGAGGGCTGCTCAACATTAACACAATGGAGGGGCTGTGTGCCAGCGGGCTCACTGATGTGGAGGGAGTTTTCCAGAACCCTCATTCCCGGATGCCCAATCAGTTATAGGAGCGCTCAGAGCAGTTTTGGGGGCAGACAGCCCTGGCTTTCCCGGAATGGGCAGAGGGGGTGTGGGAGTGGTGCTCTGTGTTGGGGATTCTTTCCTTCTGTAGATAATTTCCTGGCATGGTCCACAGCCCTGTCTGATTGGTGGAGGGCCGGCAGGGAGGAACTTTCCGGCTGTGGGTGCCTGGGTTCCTGGAGGCCATCTGATGTTGGGATTCATCATGGAGATGTCTAGGTTTTAGGGTCTGGAATATTGAAATTTTTTTGCGCTGGCACTAAGGGGTGGCTGATTCCCCGCAAAGGAATTTGGAAGCTGTGGGTACACATTCCTTAGAGCTGGGAGTGGGGGAGGTCGGAAGCATCTTCACAAGTCACCTTTTGCTTGGAGGTGGCGGGACCTGAGAGAAAACAAGATGGTGAGCCTTCAAGAGTGAGAGGAGAGAACTGGGAGGAAGGAGGGAGGGCGGCGGTGGAAGATACTGGATGGGACAGAAGGTGGAGAGGCAGCTGTGTGCCCTGCAACTCACTCCACCCGGAGGCTCAGAGCACCCAGAAGCAGGACAGCAACGAAGACAGAGAAGAGCAGAATCCTGGCTTCCCACAAATCGTGACTTCCTGCGGGCAACCCAGAAGGCGGTGGATGATCCTGGGGACAAAGCCCGCCGAGGTCTGGGGAGCCCAGCGGCGCAGGGATCTGGGCGGGGCGGGGCCGGGCCCAGGTGAGGGTTAAAGACCTGGGAAGCACTGCTTTCGAGGCCAACAGGTCGCCTCGGTGCCCTCGCAGGTGGAGCAGTTGTATAGGATGGTGCTGCCCCCTGCAGGAGACAGAAGGACCAGAGCTGGCAGGGGAAGCCCAGGCCTCCACCCTTCCAGCTGTTACCCAACTTCCTCCCCACCTCCCAGGCTCTCCTCTCTGGGCTATTGGCCTTCTCATCCTTTTCTACTCACGGCAGGCGGGGGCACATAGAGCTGAAATGAAAAACAAGAAAAGGATGGGGGTGGATGAGCCACTCAGCCACAGGTCCCTTTGTCCAAGATCCTAGGCACCCCTTGATGTGTGACCTTCCAGTATCCATACCTTCCTTGGTGTACTGGGGGATCTTGGTGTTTTGAAGCCATTGCCAATATGAAGGGAGTGAAGAAATGGACCTTTTGATCTCTAAGGAGGCAGAGAGCAGCCTGGACCTCAGCAGTTACTATTCAACCCCTCTCCAAAACACTCAGCCCCCCTCCCTGATCAGCCCTCCCTTCTCCACCTGCCCTGTGCCCTTCCCAGCCTCCTCCTCGGTGTCCTCCCAAACCCCTAGGTTTCATCTTCCCTTTGACCTCACCCATGACCCTCAGGACTCTGTGAGTCTTCTCTGTGACTTTGTTCATGGTCACCTCATCTGTGGAGATGGGCAAGGACCAGCCATTCCCTCACCAGTCGGTCCCAGATGTGGTTCTGGGCTACTTTCCTGGGATCTGGAGTTTGCCCAGGAGAGCCAGGAGAGATCAGTGTGTCCAGAGATGGCTGGGGACTGAGTTAGTGGCTTAAGGGGCCCAACGGGGAAGTCACATGCTGTCTCCCGTGGGGCACAGGAACTGTTGGTGGTCCTGTTCCTGGATGTCTGGTCTTACCTAAGGCAAAAGCTGAGAAATCTGGGGGAGCCCATTCTTTCCACTGTGCCTCCATCTGGCTGGTGAGTTGAGCCAGGCGACTTGGCAAGTCATGGGCTGGGAGGCGACAAAATATACAAGCCTGGACAGCTGCCAGGAAAACTTCACCTAGTGCCAGGATCCACATGAGGCTAAGTGAGGTATGGACTAGGAGTTGGTCCCAACTAGGCTAGGAAGGCCTCCTAATGCTTTGTGAACCAGGGAGGTTCTAGAGTATTCTAGAACAGTTGGAAGTTCTAAATTGTTCCAGAACAATGTCTCTGCTCCATCCTTGGTTGGGGTAAAATTGGGGCCTGAGGAACTGAGAGCCAGAAGAAGACATCCCCTAGAAGATGGCCAGAAAAAGTAGGGCTTCTATGTCTGTGCAAGGGGACAGTGGCCTTTACAAGTCTGTGGTTCCAAAAGTTATTTTATTTTTCTCCTTGTAAACCATTAGTGATAAATAATGAGTGACTCCCTCTAGGAAGAAACTGTACATGTGTATCCCATCCACTCAGGGACTCAGAAATCCCATCCCTTCTCATATCCTCCCCCACTCATCTCTTCTCTGCCCAGGGCAGCCTTGGGCCTTCCCCAGCTATCTCCTAGCAACAGGCCCATGGTTACCTCAGCAACTAAGAGTTCCCTACAGGTTCCACAGGCCCCACTAAGTCCAGTGACTTGTGTGTGTGTGTGTGTGTGTGTTTTACCTCTCCCAGGAAGATCCTTGTGACTCAAACCCAAACAGGCTCCTCCTGCCTACGTGGTGATAAACATAAATGGATACACACATACACACCCTGTGATTAAACTAAATCTAAATTTACTCACACACATACCATAGACAAACCTGTGCCAGAACAGTTCCTAGGCAACCCTAAACAGGCCTGGACATGCGGAGACCACAGAAGGACCATCACATAGATACTATAGTCAGCAACACAGATGGGAACCAGGGTGCCAGGGACCCATGCATTAGTCAGACACACTGGCTGATATGTACTTACATACAAAGTAAGGCCAGGGCACAAAAAGATACCAACCTCCTCCCCATGGCCAGCTCCATCTACAAAATGGATCCTTCATAGCACTTAGAATTCCAGAGGTGCTCCAGCCCCCTTGTTAATGGGGATTCTCCTAGCTCCTTTTGTCAACCTAGGGTAGTGTTGTGACCTGTCTGTCTCCCCCAGTAGGTGGCTTGGGACATACCAAAGGATCTCCTTTTCCATGTTGCAGTGTTTTGACCTCTTACTGGTCAGGCCACACCAGGCCAAGCCTCCCAGTGCCAGGGGGGAAAGCCACAGTACAGGAGACTACATTAAGACAATCCAAAGTATTCCCTTCCCCCCAGACCTCAGCGTCCCTCTGGGGTTCTGCTAGGTCTAACCCGGACAAGGAGGTGTTCCCTACTTTTCCAGACCCATCAATACTGAGCTTCAATCAAGGACACACTGGAGGTCCCCAGTCTCAGGAAAGAACAAGCCAAGAGAATCTTTACTGCCTTTCCCAGGAATAGCACCAGTCCCAACCCTCTGGACCACTCCTGAGCCTTTGCTGGGCTCAGTTTGGGAATTCCAGCCCACATCTGGGCTCCAGTCAGGTACTTTGGGACCCCTGACTCTCATAGCTCCCACACCAGAGCTAGAAAAAGGCTTTAGGGAGCTTTTATCCCCTTAACTGCCTGTCCCTCTTCCTCTCCTCCCCACCATCAAACTGAGGGCAGCATCCTCAGTGCCGGACAAAGCGCAGAGATCTGGAGTTGAGCAGGTCTTCAGGATCTGGGAAGACAGAGTCGAGGCGAAAGCCGTGTTCCAGAGCGACGCGTAGCACCTCCTCTAGGAAGCTGGGTGTGCCCACCACCTCCCGACGCTCTCCTGGTCCCCCAGTCCACAGTGGCTGCAGCCCCAGGCGGCCATACTCCACCTCTGGGAGTTCCGCGGGGCGGGGCGCCCACTCCAGACGAAAATGTGGTCCCCCCTCTACTCTGTCCCCATTGGCCACACCAAAGCGAACCCGCAAGGCACCCAGACACTCAGGGTCGGTGCAGAAGAGGTTGGCTCGGAAGGTGTCCACTTGGACAGAGCTCAGCTCATAGTGGTGTGGGCCCCGGCGAGCAGAGAAGTGCACCAGGCGGGGGCTGACGTCTACATCCGCATGGAGCAGGGCGGCTGTGGGTGCAGGGGTCCCACGAGAGGCTTCCAGTTCCCGTAGGGCGTCCAGAAGGGGCCGGATCTGGTAGAAGTCAGCCTCTGCCCTGAGAAGGGCTGTCTCTCCATACCCGCGAGGCAGGTCCAGTCGGCCCAGCCGCAGGAAATTGAGAATGTGCCGGAAGGCCTTGCCATCTCGGTCGATGAAGTAGTGGCCGCCGCCTTGGCAATTGAGGCTGGCGGGCATGGGGGTGCCAGCCTTGAACATGGCCCCCAGCATGGAGTCTGGGAAGCGGGTCAGGGTCTCCAAAGTGGTAGAATATAGCGTGCCCCCCACATTCAGGGTCACGGGGCCCCCAAAGGAAGGGGGCGAAGAAGGCACAGGAGGAGGTGAAATTTTGGGGCGTATAGGAGACAGGGAAGGAGAAGGAAAGGCAGAACTTCCTGGGTATGTGCAGAGTTGGCTGGTGGCGTTCAGACTCGCTGGGTTGGAGACAGAGCTTGGAGTACAGACCGGCAAGGTTTGTAGCTAACCCTAGCTACCTTGGTGGTGGTTATGGAATTTCAGGGTACAGAAAAGTTGAGAGAACAGAGGAAAATAACAGAAGGCAACCAGAGAGGGGAAGAGAGCATTCGGTGCAGCCGTATCTGATTTTGGATGGTCAGCAGTTCCCTTCTGTGGTCTTCAGACCGTGGGTTTCCGGAATCCGATCAGCAGGTGACGGTGTCGAGCACAGGGCCAACCGTGAAGAGCCCAGCTTCACGGTTTCTAGGCAGATCGCTGTCGCAGAAGACGAGTCCACGCAGGGCTCCGGAAACCAGTTAGAGGCCTGGCCAGGCTTCAGCCCCCAGTAGATGGAGGCGGAGCTGATGAGAGCGGACGGCGAGCCGCCCTGTATCGACTGAGAGGCGGTGGCTACTAGGCACTCTCAGTCTGAACTGGGAGTGTCCGAGGGATCTGATGGAAGCAGCCAGGAGTCTCAGGACTTGGGCGCCGCCGCCTTCCTCGGGTATCGCCGCAACCACTGAGGTTCTCTCCGCCCCAGGAAGTGGCCTAAGGGCAGCGGCCCAGGGCTCTTTAAGAGGCAACCCCGCCCCTTGGCGCCCCGCCCCCCGCCTCCGCTGGGCTCTAGGGGCTCGGGTGGAGGTGGGAGCTGGGAGTCGCCGACAGGAGAGACGGGGCGGACGGGCTGGACGGGCGGACGCAAGCGGGGGTGTGGTGACTCATGCGTGTCGCCCCGGATGTGGCCACGACAGCCGCACGTCCTCCAGGTGTGCTCGACCTCACGTCTGCAACCTAGCAGAGGTGGGAGTCTCCAATCCCGCCACTCTAAGAAAACCGTGGTCCAGCCGTCCCGGTCCAGGGGACCAGTTCCCTCCCAGTGGTTCCAGTGGGGAATTCCCGAGGGGGCGGGTGCTGAGCCACCGCATTCCGGGGATGCCTTCCGGCCGGGGTGGCCAGAGCGAGCGCCCCTAAGGGAACGCTGGCCCCCCCTCCCCAGCTGGCCGAGCCCGAGGACCCCGCCCTCCAGCGGCCTGTAGCCCTGGCTGCCCCTGCACTTCCCCGGGAGTGCAGATCCCCCGGGAGTGCACTCTTCTGCTAACTCCTTACGGTTCCCTGCTTTCCAGAAGCCACTGCGCCCTACACTCTGTCGGGCCCAAAGGTGGCGGCTCAATAAATGAACTACGAAGGGGCGAGTAAAGCACAGAGGCTTTAATGGCGAAGGGGCTGACGATGGAGAGGAGCAGGGCCGGGGGGCGCCGGACACACAAGGCCTGGGATCAAAGTGTATGGAGGTCATAACTACGCCGGCTCAGCTTCTCCGGGTCGTCTGACGCCATTAGGGAGAAGTCGCGGAAGATGTCCAGATATGTCTCATCTCCTAAACAGGAGGAAAGAAAGGCTGGGAGGCCAAACAGCCGGGTCCTAGCACTGAATAGCAACATAAGGCAGCTGGGGCGGGCCTGACAGCGGGTAGTGCTTGGAGCGTGGGTGGAAGGAACCTGTCCTAGCATAGAGCTGGTGCCTATTTTTTGCTCTTTTATTCAGAGCCACTGGCACAACTGCTGGGCCCAATACATACTTGTTGAATTAATGCAGTTGCTGGTCACCAAGGCCAGAAGCCCAGAATTCCGGCATTGGTGCTTCCAGGAATGGGATAGGTGAATTTACCTGTCTGGCCCTGGGCTGCTTCGGCCTCCCTCATCTTTGCCAATCGTAGCCTGAAGGAGAGGGAATAAGGAAAAATGATTTTCCCCACACCTCCCTAACTCCATCCTTCCTGCTGGGTTGTGTCTCCCCAGTGCCCAAGTGCTTAAAAGATGCCTTTCAGCAGTGTTGGTGCCTGAATGATGGCTCCCAGGATGAACTCCTTCCTTGCCTGCTGCCTTCCTACTAGATGCCCCAATCCACACATCCTTTCTGTGGCCCAGCCAAGAAGTTGACCCAACCCCTCTGGGACCCCCACCAGGCAAGCTCCATTGTTGGCATTAGCCCCCCATTCAGGTATTCTTACAGGGTGACGATATCAGCATTGGCCGTTTCCATGGCGATGGTCAGAGGGTCCCTGCCTTCAGAGTCCCGAGCTCCCAGATCAGCCCCCCGTTTCAGAAATAGGCACGCGAGCCTGGAGAGGTCAGCAGGTTCAGTCCTGCCATCCCACTCCTGGATCCTTTATTCTTTTCAGAACCTTCCTCCCCATGCCATCATCCCCTGCTGCCCTACCCAGTGTGGCCAAGAATGGTTGCATGGTGAAGTGGGCCCCTGCCAGCATTGTCTGCTTGGTTCACATTTGCGCCGTTCTGGAGGAGAAACTCACAGGCCAGAAGAGAATTCTGCATCCAGAAGTCAAAAAAGAGGTTTGAGGATACCATGTTTGTTTAGAGGTGAATTTCAAGATGTTTCAGAGTGGGATATGGTAATTAAAGGTTGGGAGGGTACAGCCAGCTAATGTCAGGCTTGGTTCTATCTCTTTACATGTATTCATGTATTAAACCCTTAGAACAAACTAATGAGATATGGTATCTATTTTACAGATGAGACAGAGGCACAGAAAGATTAATAACTTGTTCAAAGTCTCTACTGTTGAGTGATAAGACCCTGAATTCAAACTCAGCTTCTTTTCCTCCAAATCACACTCTTAACAATGAGTCTATATTCTTTCTCCCTTTGTGATGGAGATCCCAGGGAGTACTGTGGGAGTGGGGAAGAGGTAAGAGCTGGGTTCAAAGTCTGGAGTCAGAGAGGAACCTTAGGGTGAGATGGGGAGGTCAGCATGGTTCTTACAGCAGCTGTGGCCTGGATCAGTGGTGTGGCATTTTCCTGACCTCCATTGACCCAGTTGACATCGGCCCCATGGGCAAGGGCATCGGCCATGGTGGGAAGGGATGGAGGATGCCCAGCAGCATGGAACAGCAGTGCCCCAGGGTGCAGGCTGCCAAGGTCTTCAGAGCGGGGCTCTGTTAGGGGATTTAGCTCTGTTAGGGAGAATCAGTGTTGAGTCTGAGAAGAAAACCCTTAGCCTGGTCCCCAGATGCTGCAGTGGGATAGGTCTGTTCTAAATTGTGGGGAGACCTTTGTGACTCAGGACTATGGTGAGATGGAGTGAGGTGGAATGGGTATGTGTAAGTGTAAGAATGTATTATGTGTGGCCCTGGGGTGTGGGACACAGCATCATTTACTTCATCCTGTCTAACCACCCTGACTGGCTGGATGCCACAGGTGAGCTGACTCTACCTGACACAGTTTCAACTCTCACCCTGCTGTGCTCTAGTCAAACTCACACCCTTCCTCCCAGGCCTTTGGAGATACCAAATTCATTCCCACTCTTGCCTTTTCTCATGCTGTAGATACCCCTAATGTCCTCCCTGCCCACTCTCCACCCCATACTTCTTCCCATTATACCCCCCTGAAACTAGTCTAGCCCCTCTAACATTCTCTCCCCACCCCCATTACTGGGGATTGAACTGGGATGGGAGGGGCTGTACCACTGAGCCCTTTTTATTTTGAGAAAGGGTCTTGTTAAGTTGTCAAGGCTGGCCTTGAATTTGTAATCCTCCTGTCTCCCCCTCCAGAATTGCTGTTGCTGAGATTACAGATGTATGTCACCACTCTTGGACTCCAAGTCTCAAGGGGAAGACCTTGGTCTCATACTCTGCTTCCCCATAGGGCCTGACAGTATGCTGAGCACACAGAAGGTGCTTAATCAATGCCCAACCAACACTCTACCTGGCTTGGATCTAAAGCTTCCTGGCTGGGGCCTGATGGAAGGCTTGGGGGGCACAGGAGGCTGCCCCCTTGGAGGTCCCCTGCCACTTCTTCGTCCTCGCATCTCAGGAAGCTTAGTCAAAAACTTCTTCTCCACGTATTTGGCATGAATCCAGGCTTCTTTCTCCTGCCTGGGGGAGAGAGGTGAGAAGAGAGTCTGCTCCTTTCCTATCCGAGGTCCCTCCTCCTGTTTCCTCCATGGAGGGGAGTCCTGGGCACCTCTACCCCAACCTCACCGAGAACAGGTAGGCCCTGGCTTCTTCACTGCCATGGCTTCCACACGGGCCTCGTAGATCTGGTTGATGACAACATTTCCCAGCTCACACATAAGCTTCAAGAGGTCCAGGCAGAGGCAGAGAGTGACAGTAGGATATGCGGTGAGTGTCTGGGTGAGTATATTAGTCCTTTCTCCTCACCCATGGGTTTTGCAATGTCCCAAGTTACCTTTACTAGTTCTGGTTCCCATGAGTCTAGGGTCAGGGACCGGACTTTGGAGAAATGAACACCAAGGCTCCTAGAGGGTCAGAGAGGGAGTAATGCCTACTGTGGGCAGTGGCCTGAGACTCAAAGGCAAGGCCTGTGTGGGGGGCCATGCAGAAGAGTTGTGCTGGGAGGCAGGCCAGCTATAGAGCCATATTTCTTTGACCTGGTTCTGGCAAAATCCTGCTTGTTCACCATGCTTCTTCCTTCTTTCCTATGTTTCATTTTACGATCCTCATCCTCTCCAGCCATCTGCCTTCTCTGATGGTACTTTGGCCTGGACAACTCTTTCTATGGCATCCCCCTTCCCTCTTCTTGCAGATTGACTCAGGGTAAGGGCCTTACAGACTTGCTAAGACCTCACAACTTCTCTCTTTGGTCTTCATGGGCTCCTCTACCCTCAGCAGCCCTGGCCCATGCTTCCTCCAACCATTCCTCTGTGTTACCCCCAAACCAGGGCAAACCAGGACACTGATGAGGGCTGAGCCCACTTGGGTGCACCTTGTGCCTCAAACCGGGTACCCAGTGACCTAATTGGAATCTAAGAGAGGAAGCTGGGACAGAGTGAAGGGGAGGGGCCTGTATGGTGGGCTGGTGGCTGGCTATACCATAGCTAGAAGGAATGGATTTCATGCTTGGGAACTTGGGAAATGACCTGTGGATGCCAGAGCACTGAATGCAGAGGGTGACACCAAGGTTGATGCTGGCCCACTCTGGGGCTGGCTCCCGGCAGTCACAGCACTGGGCGTTGCCATCTACACTCTGTACTTGGGCTGCCACGTGCCCAACTCCCCCAGGCTCCCTTCCCCTGGCTGTTCCACCACAGCCCAGTGTGGCAGCAGAGCCCAAGGCCAGGTGTCCTGAGCCCTGGGGGAGACAAGAGAAGAAAAGATGACCAAGGAGTCTAGGATAAGGGGTATCCTATTTCCTAGGCCAGCCACGCCCTACCTGACAACAATGAGGTACCTGGCCTGGCCCACGGGGGCTGTCATCAAGGCGAGCTTGGCTGAAGGCGGAGGCAATGCTGCTCTGCACAGCACTGATCCACAGCTGCAGGAGGCGCTCAGAGTCAGCCTGGAGGAGGCAGGACCTGGGTGGAGGCGGGGAGGGGGTGAGGGTGATTGGGGAAGGGTCTGAGGCTTGAGGAGCCACATGGCAGGATGGGCAGAGTGACATTCAGAGAGTATTCAACTGATTCCAGTTGTGTTGGAATACATGGGGATTGAACCCAGGGGTGGTTGACCACTGAGCTACATCCCCAGCTACATCTTTTTTTTATTTTTTGTTTCGAAACAAGATCTTGCTAAGTTGCTGAGGCAACTTAAGATTAACTTGAGTCCTTGAACTTAAGATCCTCTTGCTTCAGCCTCCTGAGTCACTGGGATTACAGGTGTGTGCCACCATGCCCAGCTCTGACTTAAGATTTTTTGACTTTACTGTTGTGTGGCAGTGTACTCATACAACCATTTTGATTTTCACTTTCAGTAGACTATAAATTACATAAGACATTCAACACTTTAAAAAAATAAAACAGGCTTTATTTTGCCCAACTATAGGCTAACATAAGTGAGCATTTTTAAGGTAAATTGGGCTCAGCTATGATGGTCAGGAGGTGTATTAAATTCATTTCCAACTTATGGTGGTTTTACAGGGATGAAACCCCATTGTAAATAGAGGAGCAATTGGTAACACCCTCTTGAATAAGATCCTGTCTCCTCCCCCCAAATCCTTCGCCAATTCAAGACTTTTAGGCCTGGAGCTGTATGGGGGCTGCCCATTGTGGTCACCATGCCTTTCTGCTTGCTTATTGAGACATAGTAGAGGACTGTCCCTAGGGACTGTACTCACTTGCTGGTAGACACCACCTCAAAGCAGAACCGCCTTTCTGAGTCTGGGCAGAGCTTCACCGTACAGAGGCGAAGGTCATCCACCACCACCGTCACAGGGTCCTGGCAGGAGAAGGTGATAAAGAAGTTGATGTCCAGCCACAGGAAAGGGCTGAGGCTCCCTGGGGCTCAAGCCTCCAGGACCTACCCACCTTGTACTTCTTCTGGTAAACCAGTTGGTTGCTCTGAATGGTGAACCAGCGTCTGCAGTAGGGGGAAATAATTATGAACATGAGCAGCTTTGGGATGAGGCTCAGGAAGGAACAGAAGGAGAGTATCTGCTCTTTGCCCCAGTACAATTTTGCTGAGAGGAAAAAAACTGAATTGACCATTCCATGAGACATTCCAGAAATAGGTGTACAGACTAGGACATCTAAGGACTGCTCCTCATATCTTGGACAATCCAGGTTCGAGATATTTACAAAGATGATTTTCCAGAAGATGGCAGTAATATTTTGTTTTTAAAGAGAGAGGGACAGTGAGAGAGAGAAAGCGAGAAACAATTTTAGTTTTTCATGTGGCCTTTATTGCTCCGAGACTTCGCTGTGTACGTGATGCTGGGGTTTGAACTCGCAAGCTCGTGAACGCCAGGCAAGCACTGTAACCACTGAGCCACCGCTCCAGCCCTCTTTTTAAAAATTTATGGGACTATACAGCCTAATACTTTTTTAGAGATATTATGGGTAAGGGAAGGGAAGGATACGGGTGGGAAATTGTGGGGGCACTCCTGGGGGTAAACCTATTATCCAGAAACTATACACATTTTATATTATTTTGTTAAAAATTTGTATGGTTGTTCAAAAATAAAAATTAAAATTAAAAAATTTTATGGGGCTGGGGCTGGGGCTGGGGCTGGGTTGGAGCGGTGACTCAGCAGTTGGAGTGCTTACAGCGCTTGACTGACATGCACGAGGACCTGAGTTCGAACCCCAGCACCACATATGCAACTTAGTGTTGGAGCAACAAAAACCAGATGAAAAACTAAATATAAAATTGTTTCTTTCTCTTGCTCTTAAAATTTGTTTTTAAAAATAAATTTACTGCTGTATTTTCCCCCTCATTGTAGTCAGTGTCTAAGGAGATGGCAGTGCTAGATAGCTGTAAAGATTCATGTTATGTGGGCTGGGGATATGGTTCAGTGGTAGAGAGCTTGCCTCACATGGCTGAAGCCCTGGTTTGATCCCCATAGAACTAGGAAAAAAAAATTATGTGTCATCTTAATTGGGCTAAGTGATGCTTGGATAGCTAGTAAACATTATTTCTAGGTATGTCTGTGAGAATATTTTCAGAAGAGATTCACATTTGAATTGGTATTATTGCTACAATTTTTGACAAATGGAAAGTGACTTGATTTTCTAATTTTCACAAAGGCCCCCTATAGGTTAATGGTACCTCTGGAAGGGGAAGCAGTTAAGTCAGAGCATGTCACCATGCTGCTTCAAGCTTGTAGGAACTTCCTGTTTTCCTCAGAGTAGACCCCAAGGATCCACAAAAGTCTTCAAGGCACATTACTTCCTACCTCCTTCTCCTTCACTCAGCCCAGGCCCATGACTTCCTCACTGTTCTTCAAATACACTATCTAAAGTCCTTAGTTGACTTCCTTCTGCCTAGAACATTTTCCCTCCAGATATAATTGAGGTCTTGACTCAAAAGTCACCTTCTTGGGCTGGAGCGATGGCTCAGCAGTTACAGCGCTTGCCTGGCAAGTGTGAGGAGGTGATTTCAAACCCCAGCACCACGTACACAACGAAGTGTCAAAGCAAAGAAAGCCATGCAAAACTAAATAAAATTGATTCTTTCTCTCACTGTCCCTCTTAAAAAAAAAAAAAAAAGAAAAGAAAAACAGGCTGGAGCGGTGGCTCAGTGGTTAAGCACATGTGGGTTCAATCCCTGCTAATCCTTCCCCCCCAAGAAAAGGTCACCTCACAAGGCCTACCCTAACCCACTGTTTAAAATTGCAGCTGGGAGGCCTGGAGCAGTGGTTCAACAGTTGGAGTAGTGCTTGCCTGGTATGCACAAGCACCCGGCTTTGAACCCCAGCACCACATGCTCAACTAAGTGTCAGACAAACAAAGGCCAAATGAAAAAATAAATAAAATTGATTCTCTCTTTCTCTCTCTCTCTCTCTCTTTCTTTAAAAATAAAATAAAAAATCGCAGCTGGAATGGTGGTGCATGCCTGTTTATCCCGGCAACTTGGGAGGCCAAGGCAGGTGGACTTCAAGTTCAAAGCCAGCCTCAGCCATTTAGCAAGCCTCTAAACAACTTAGTGAGACTCTGTCTCAAAACAAAATAAAGGGGGCTGGAGTGGTGGCCCAGCAGTTACAACATGATGCTTGCCTGGCACATATGGAGATGTGGGTTCAAACCCCAGCACCACATACTTAACAAAGTGAAGAAACAACAAATGCCACGTAAAAAACTAAGTAAAATTGACTCTCTCTCTCTCTCACTCACTGTCCCTCTCTCTTTAAAATATACAGATATATTTAAAAAAAAACAAAATAAAGAAAAGGACTGGCAATGTAGCTCAGTGGTTAAGTGCCCCTGGGTTCAATCCATGGCACCCAAAATAAAAAAGTAAATAATTAAATTGCAAACCCTGGGTTGGTGCTGTAACTCAGTGAGTGTTGGAGCTTTGGCATGCTTGAGGCCCTGGGTTAGATCCCCAGCATTGCAAAAAATAGAAATATATTGATCAAATTATATTGTTATATTGTGTGTATGTACTAATATGTAACAACAAATCCTACCATTATGTGCAACTATAATGCACCAAAAAAAAAAAAAGATAGCTAGGTGTAGTGGTGCATGTCTGTAATCCCAGTGGCTGGGGAGGCTGAGGCTGGAGGATCACAAGTTCAAAGCCAGCCTCAACAAATTAGCAAGGCCCTAACCAACTTAGTGAGATCTGTCTTAAAATTTAAAAAAGGGATGGGGATGTGGTCACTTGTTAAGTGCCCCTGGGTTCAATACCAAAAATAAAGAAAGAAAGAAAGTAGAATCATAACCCCATCTACCTTGCCATGTCCCTTGTTTTAGGGTTTTTCTCTTATGGCATTATTACCTTCTAATGTAACATACAACCTACTTAATGATTATGTTTATTGTCTGTCTTTGCTGACTGAATGAATGCGCTATGAAATGTGGGGGGTGGTGTCTGTTTCTCCTTGCTATGCTTAGCACACAGACACTGTTTGGCTGATTGGGGTGCCCTCCCCTCACCTGCTCCAGGTCTTAAATGCATTGCTGGCCCGTTTGAAGAGATGTCCTTCCATGACCAGGCCACCAGGCCCCTCCTTTAGGCTTGGCTCTGGTTCTTCCCCACCCAGCTCCTGAGGGCACAAGAGGATCAGAGGGAAACAGAGGAGGGTAGAGAACACAGCCATGGTTCTGTCCACCTCCTGCTGTCCTAGCCCTCACCTTCTGTTTTAGCAGCACATGTCTCTGCTCCATGTCCCTCTTCTCTCGTGCTGAATTCAGGACCAGCTGGTGTAACTGGGCACAGGAGGGTCATCTCAGATGTCAAGCCTCTTTCAACCAGGCCAGGAGAGGCATCTCAGAGGCTCTAGCCTCCTTCCATCATCTGCCCATTCCCTGGGTCTTACCTGGGCACCCAGGTCCTTGCGATACTGGGCCAGTTGGCTCAGCTCCTCATGGCCCTGCTGGAAATAGGAAGCCTGGGCCTCCACCAAACGTAGCACCTAGAGGACAAGGTGGGCAGGGGGCAGAGCTGAGGAAGGACCTCTTTGTCCCTCTTCCTTCCTGTTCTCTGTCAGCAGATTCATCTCCACTGTGCCCTCACCACCACAGAAACTCACAAACTCCATGATGTCAAACTTCCTCTTGTCCTCGATCACATTGATCTGAGGGCCCGAAAAAAACCTCAGGTCAGTTTTGAAATCATAACACCCCTTTCTCACTGCGGACTCCCATCCTCGATGTACCACCCAAGACCTTGGCATCTGGGGTAGGACAGGCTGGGGCAGGCACCTGGAGGGCATAGTCCAATGCTCGTCCCCGGTACCCAGCTCGAGCAGCCCTCAGAGCAGCTCCAGCCTCTTCTGCCTCTTGGACACGGCGCCGAGGGACCTCTGCATTGTGGGTAAGAGCAGCCTCTAGGCTCTCAGCCCCCCGCCAGAAATCCCGGCGAGCCTCTCGGAAGCCCCGGAGACCTCTGGGGGTGGGGAGATAACACAAAATCACGGATATAACCTCTTGCCCCTAATAGAAAATTCCCAGGACAAGGCCCACCCATATCCTTTCAGTTAGCCTATGTACAGTTGGAATTCCAAAGGGATCCTTTGGATAAAGGGATAGGAGCCAGGTCACCAGAAATCCCCAATCTCACAACTCCTTTAATCCCAGGAGGCCTCGGGGGTAATGGAAAAGGGCTGGAGGACTGCTTTCTGGAAAACAGAAAAAGGTCCCCCTTTCCCTCCTGTCTCACTCCTTGGCCAGGGTCTGGATTTGCTGATGTAGCGTGTGCTGGGTGGCATCGAGAAGTTCCTGAGGGAAACAGAAGTCAGCAGGTGGGGCTCAAGACCACAGATGACCCTGCCCCATCCCGACTCCCATCCCTAGTTTCTCCCACTCACTGCGTGGCTGTCCAGCTTGTGGTTCAGGCTCACAGTGAATTTGTCCAGACACTCCTGGCCAAGAGGAGGAGGAGCGGGGAGTGGGGAGGAGAGAGAGAGAACCATGTAAGGGGCATCAGGGCCCTCCCAACTCCAGACTCTACCTATTAATGTCTGTGTTGCGTGGCAGACAAGCCAGCCCTGCTCTGACCCCAGGCCAGTATCTCTTTTCCATAGTATCCCCTCATCCCAACCCCCAGTTCAGCCTCATTCAGACTCTTCACGTACCGCCATCATGGGCTCTGGTGGACCCAGGTGGGCCAGATCACAAATGCCAACAATGAAGGCACGGCTGGCAGCAAGGTAATGGCGCCCGCTTTCCAGGAGGCCAGTTCCCAGCTTGAGGAGCTGGGAAAAAAGGAATGCTGGGAGTAGTGCCATCAGCCACCATACCAGGCAACGCCCACTGCCTCTGTCCCCTGGCCCAGGCTACATCCCCCTTTCTAACATGGCCTACCTTTCCTCCAGTCCAGTTCCCACACCTGCTGTATTCTCTTCTCTACTTCTTGGCCCCAACTGTTCTGGTTCCTGATACAAAATCCCTACCTGTTCCTCTCAGCTTGTTGTTAAAGCTTTTGTGAGGTCTATCTCAAAAATATCTTCCTGTCCACTCCCCCATGTCCCTCCCTGCCATGACTACCTACTTAGATGAAGGGACCCTCAGAAACTCCATCCTTGTACTATGTGACTAATGACTGCATTCAATTCTACAGTCTTTACGGTCTGGGGTCTTCCCCTTCTGTGCTCGCTAAGCACTCCCTTGTAAATATTAACTGGTCATCTAGGCCACTGGGTCAGGGCCAAGTGGGATGCTAGAGTGCTCTGGGGCCCTGTTCTATTAGCACCCCCACAAACAAGGAGAACTGATAAACCAGGAGGCAAGTAGTTGACCTGAGGAGGGGCCCTGGGAGAACCAGGTGACTGAGCTAGAACCCAAAGTCAGTCTCCTGGCCCCTGGACCTGTTATCTGTGCGGGGCTGCAACTCCACTGCCCCTGACTTGCTTGACTCTGGGTTGAGTCGTCATGTCTGGGATGGAGCAAGCAGAGCCCTTCAATTCAGTCCAGGGTGGCAGGAAACCATCAGGCTTTGTGAGGAAATGCAGAGCAACAGAAACTTGGGGGCCCAGAGGTGTTGAGTATGTTTTTGTTAAACTGAAAAACATTTTCTGGGGTCTATGGAGGCTTCAGGGAAGCAGAGCTTGACGTGCAAGTGACTAGCAGGATCAGTAATGGTCAGGAAACCATTACCAAGATCAGATCTTATCAGTCCGTGACAAAGGACAAATATGCTCATAGATCACTGTGTGGATCCAGAGGACTGAGTGCTTTTCCCTTACTTACCCCAGCCCTATTCCTTTTATGAGTAAAGATCTTTTATAACACTGATCTAGTGACAAACACGTGTATCCATATAACAGACTAGTACTCCAATAAAAAGGTACTACTGATGTACTACAATATGGATAAACTTCAAGGGCATTATTTTGTCTCCACATTTTATATTGGTGCATTATAGTTGTACGCAATGGGATCTGTTGTTACATATTAGTATTATGCACACAATATAATAATTTAGTCAATATCACTGCCCAGCATCAAGGGCATTAATATGTTTTTAAAAAATCCTAATTTTGGGCTGGAGTGGTAGCTCAGTGGTTACAGCGCCTGCCTAGCATGCATGAGGATGCAAGTTCAAACCCTAGCAGCACGTACACAATGAAGTGTCAGAGCAACGGAAAGCCTCATGAAAAAACTAAAAATTGATTCTCTCTCACTGTTCTCTCTCTCTTTTGCCAATTTTGGAAGGTCATATAACACATGATTACATTTCTATAACATTCTAGTGGAAATTTTTTTAGGGGGAGGGTGCTGGAGATTAAACCCAGGGGCACTCTACCACTGAGCTATATTCCCAAGTAATTTTTTAAAAGAGAGAATCAGTTTTATTTAGTTTTTCATGTGACTTTTGTTGCTTCAATACTTCGTTATGTATGTGGTGCTGGGGTTTGAATTCATGTCCTCACGCATGCCAGGTAAGCGCCATAACTATTAAGCCACAGCTCCAGCCCCCTCCCTAGTCATTTTAATATTTTATTTCAAGTCAGGATCTCCATAAGTTACTGAGGCTGGCTGTTAGCTTGAGATCTTCTTGCCTCAGCCTCCCAAATTGCTGGGATTATAGGCATGTGCCACCATGCCTGGCTAATATTTTTTTTTTTTTTGAGACAAGGTTTCATTGTGTTGCCTGCAATCGTCTAGAACTCCTGGGATTACATGATCTTTCTGCCTTAGTCTCCTAAGCAGTTGGGACTATAGGCACATGCCACTGCCCCTAGCTTGTATGTAACATTTTGGAAATGATGAAAGAATAAAGATGGAGAACAAATCAGTGGTTTCCATGGGTTAGAGAAGAGGGGGAGGAGATATTATAAAGGGAAAGTTTGTAGGAGTTCCTTTGTGATGATAGAAGTTCTATTCTTAAAGGTTGTAATGGTTGTATGAGCCTTTATATGTGACAAAGTGCCATAGAAATATATACAAAGACATGCAAATAAAATAGTACACATAAAACAAAATCTGAGTAAGGCCTGTAGACTTTATTGTCAATTGTATTGTACCAAGATTAATTTCCTGTTTTTTGTGCAATTTTTTTTGTTATTGTTGTTTTTGCATTACTAGATATTGAATCTAGGGGCATTTGACCACTGAACCACATCCCCAGCCCTGCTGCTGAGTTGCTTAAGGCCTCACTTAATTGTAAGGCTGACTTTGAACTTGCACTCTTTCTGCTTCAGCCTCCCAAGTCGTTAGGATTACAGGCATGTGCCACTGCACCCAGCTATTTCTTGGTTTTGGTAATGTAGTACAGTTATATAAGATGTCACCATTGGGGAAGGTTGGGTGATGGGTACATAGGCCTTCTCCTTGTTATCCTTCCAAGTCTAAGAAGTTTAATTATAAAAAGTAGTGAAGCCAGGTGTGATGGTGCACACCTGTGCTCCCAGCCGCATGGGAGGCTGAGGCAGCAGGATTGCAAATTTGAGGCCAGTCTGGGCAACTTAGTGAGACCCTAGCACAAAATAAAAATAAAAAAGGTTGGGGATGTAGCTCAGTGGTAGGACACCCCTGAGTTCAATCCCCAGTACTACAAAAATAAATAAACAAATAAAATTTTAAACTGAGCAGTGGTAAGTGCTTATAATCCCAGATACTGGAGAGTCAAGGAGGAGCCCCACAGTTTGAGGCCAACCTGAGCAACATAACAAGACCGTGGCTCAAAAACAAAATTTAGGTATATAGATGCATATATATGTATACACACACATGCAGACATACAAACATATATATATATAAAACATACATATGACAACACACACACACACACACACACACATATATATAAATGAATTGGTCACCTACTAACTTTCAGGCCTTGGAGCACTAGGGATTGTGCAAATATAAACCACAAAAGCCCTTCATGGCACTTCCATTCTAGTGAGGAAAAATAGACAAGAAACAAACAGGCAAGTGTGATGGATAAACCCTAAGGTGACCCACAATGAAATAGATTTTTGTATAATCCCCACACTTCGAACCAACAGAATATGGCAAAGGCAATGGGACAGCACTCATGGTGAAGTCACAACCTGTAGCAAAGGTGATAGATGGCATTTCTGCGATTACCTTACCACATAGGTCAATGCCACCTTGCCACCACACACAAGAAAGACTCCCCCTGATCTTGAAGAAGAATGCAAGATGCAGCAGATTGCTGTGTGCTGTGTATCGAAGGCCACATGGTAGGGAATTGTGGGGGCCTCCAGAAGATGAGGGCCTCAGTTCCACAATAGCAAGGAACTTAATTCCACCATCATGTGAGCTCAGAAGAAAGTCTCAAGCTTCAGATTAGACTGCATCCTCAGCTGAGACCCAAAGCAGAGGAGTAGCTAAACTATAGCCAGACTGCTGACCCACAGAAACTGTAACAATGTTTATTGTTTCAGCTACTAAATTTGTGATTGTGCGTGTGTGCAGCGCTGGTGATGGAACCCAGGGCCTTGTGCATGATAGGCAAGTGCTCTGCCATTAAGCTACATCCATAGTCCCTGTGATAATTTGTTACATAGCAATAGAAAACTAATAGTGGGTTGGATTTGGTGGCACTTTATTGTAATCCCAGCAACTCAGGAGGCTGAGGTAGGAGTATTTCAAGTTCAAGGCCAGCCTCAGCAACTTAGTGAATCCCTGTCTCAGAAAGGGCTGGGGATGTCAATCGATGGTAGAATGACCATGGGTTCAATCCCTGGTACCTAAGCGCTATACAGTAAAAGAGAGCAGAGTAAAGGGAGAGAGAGAGAGAGAGAGAGAGAATATTTGTGTTACACGCCATTTTGCAAAGATCTGTCAGGGAAGGTTTTATCATCTGGTGTTTGTATGTTTTATTGGTTTGACTTCCACAGTCTGTGGGCTTCATGGGGGCTAGAACAGTTCTGTTCTCCTGAATGCCCAAGGCCAGATACAGTACAAGGGTGTAGGAGCTGAACATAAGTCACTGTGTGAGTCTGGTTTTCAAGATCCTAGGTGCCTTGAGAGCACAGAACCACTTCTTTTTGCTTCTGTGTACTCCCCCAAATATCTACCCTACATTTAGTATTTAATAACCCTAGGACTCATTCCCAGTCTCCAACTTTCTCCCTGCCCCAGCCCTCTTATCCTTGTTCCTAGGTCACCTCTCCATGTTAGGGTCACCTTTTCCAGACGAGTCTCCAACTCTGACACTTCAGCTTCCACCAACTCGATAGAGGCTCTGGGAAAGGAGGAGTGAGGTCACAGGAACAGAGCTCAGGTCCATCAAGTCTGGAAGCCTCTTTAGGGTTGGGGTTGGGGTTGTGTGGCAGTGGGTACAGACAAAAAAAGCTGCTGGGTTAAGAAGGGACACCCAGCTACCTGCTCTATTTCATTTACTCCACACAGTCTAAGCTATAAGTCTGGCCAGGCCAGAGCAGGAAGAGAAGGAAGATGGATGTGGCTAGGGCCGGAAGTTGCTAACCACCCCTGAGCAGGTGCTGGGGGAGGGGGCAGGGGTCCCAGTGAGGGGAAGGAGAATATCAGTTCTAGGGGCTTAGGGTGCAGGCAGCGAGTAGAGAGTGTTTGGAGGACCCTGGTTTGATATTAGAGGTACCACTTTGGCCCACTAGCTCCCTCTCGTCACTTTTTTTTACCCGGTACTGGAAATTGAACCCAGGGGCTACATCCCCAGCCCTTTTTATTTTGAGAAAGGGTCTTGATAAGTTGCCCAGGGTTGGCCTTGAACTTGTGGTCCTCCTGTCTCAGCCTTCCAAGTAACTGGACTTACAGGCATGTGCCACCCCGCCCTGGTCCTCTCATCCCCCTTTAGGCCTACACCCTAGAAAGTGGTCTGGCCTGGGAAAAGCTGTGTGCTATATTATTGGGTTGTTTTGGACCTTTCCTCCCCTCGGTCCCCCAGACCTGAACACACTTACCGGAATCTGGGTGAGTCCTTGAGACACTCTTCGAAATCCAGCTTTACTGTCATTTTACTTGATTGCAGTGGGGCCAGGGGGTCTGGGGGCCAGGCAGGTAGGGCTGTAGGTCAAGGCACTCCCTGCCCCTTGATGAGGAACGAGGGGGTCCTCTGCTGGGTTTTATCTGGGGGCACAATTCTGTCCCCAGGGGAAAGGGGTGTACTAGGACGAGCTCTCACCCCACACTTCCAGGCAGTTCTGGGAGGTGTAGGGGTGGGGCCTGGGTGGAGGAGGGGGGCCTGAGATCAGAGAAGCCACAGCCCCGCCCCTAGAGACTATCTGTTGTCACCTTCCTCTTGGGGCCCCTGGGCTCTCTCTGCCTCTTTTTCTCCTTTAGTGGTTGAGTTTTGGGTACCTGATGAGCTACGTTCAAATCCTGGCTCTGTCATTTAGAGGTTGTGTGACCCTGGGCAAGTTCTCTGATTCCTCAGTTTCCTCATCTAGAAGGCAGCGATGAAAATCTCTCCCTCCAGGATTGTTTTAAAGCATTAAAGAATATGGGCTGGGGCAGTGGCTAAGTGGTTGGAGCACTTGCCTGGCATGCATGAGGACCTGGGTTCAAACCCCAGCACCACATACACAATTATGTGTCCAAGAAGCAAAGGTGAAATGAAAAGTTAAATAAAATAAAATTGTCTCTATTTAAAAAAAATTTAAAGAACATGGCTGAATTTATGGTTAACTAAATTAATTGCATCAGTCATTGCCATCCTGCTGCTGCTGCTTGGGCCTTCTTGAGATTCTAGGGTCTTGGTGCACCTAGTTCCTGGGTGGTTCCCAGCTTCCTTCTTTCTGCTCTGCTTTCCTGGTTTCGTACTCTTGAATGGCCCTTCCACCCCACCCACTCCTTGACCCAGCAGGCCTAGCCTGGGCATCCAATTCACAGCATCCAGACTCCTGCTCTTCTTCTTTTTATTGTCTGCCTCTAGGGTGGTGAGGGCAGGGGAAGGTTGCCCTCACCCCACCCCCAGCTGCCTACATTTTCCATTTTCTGGTGTCCGATGCTTCCTGAGTCCATTGGAGCCGCAAGGTTTCATCTGGAGAGAAGAAGCTGGGTTTAGTGGCTTTCTTGCAGCAGGCATGAGATTTTTGCCCATGTGACCCTCAGACTCCCAAGAACCTACCCACTCACCCCCTGCCCAGTGCAACCGCCCCCTTGCCTCACCCCAGGCTCACGTCTGCGCCCATTCTGGGCTGGAGGGTTCTGGCTGTTTCCACATTCATTCTTTGAGCTCCCTGGGCTTCGGCATTTCTGCCTCTTGGCCTCGAGCCACTGACACCAACTGGATGCCATTGTAGACCCAATATTTTTGGATGACATGGTAGTTCCTGGAATGGGGTGGGGTGGCAGAAAGGAGTCAAGGAAGAAGCAAGGAGCCAGAGGGTGGTAACAAATAGGGAGTCCCAGCCCTTTCTGAACTTCTTTGGCTCCTCTCCTATACAAAATGGGTCTTGGGCTCTGGGATGCTTAGGGCCTCTCTTACCACCTGTTGCTGATGAACTCACCTACTAGGATTGGAAGGCTGAGGGATGGAGCTTGCCAAGAGCCAGGCCCAGGGAAATGGTAGCCTGGTGCCCTCCCCAGGCTGTAATGGTGTTACTGTCATGGTCACAGAGCCCTCAATGGCCCTGTGATCCCTAAAGGGGCCTCCTGTGTGGTTAATAAACGGACTTCAGTGCTTATGGGATTTTCAATGACCATGGTAAAGTCCTTGGAGCGTGGAAGTGTGGAATGAGGGTACCCAGGAAGCTATTGGCTTTTACCTTCCTGCTCCCCAGGCTTCCCACCCCAGCTCTTACTGTCCTGCTGCTCATCCTCTATGTCCTCTTCAGGCTCTGGATGGAAGCCAGACCTCAGGTATCGTCCTTGTATGTAATACTCCCTGCGTTGCAGATCAATCAGCTCCAATGAAATGGGGGTCGAGGCTGAGGGGATCTGGTTTTTGCAGGTACAGGGACCTGAGGAATCACCCAAAGCAATCTGAGTCTGTGACCACCTGGTGTGCCCATGCCTCCCCAGGTGTACATGGTTGGCCCCACCAGAGGGGAGAAGCTCAGCTCCCAGGTTCTCATCTCATTTTCTTCTGTTACTGAGTCCCCCTCATTTGAGAAAACCTTCAGTGATCTCTTCATTCCTCAAGATCCTCTTGGACTTTGTGTTCCTCAGCAGGCAACTATCTGTGTGGGCTATCCTAAATAGGGACCCCATTCCAACTGTCTATTTTTCTCCCTGGGGCAACCACCCAGCACTGCTTCCCTGTCAGGCAGCAAGGTTGTAGGCCAATGCCCACTGAGGAAGACAGAATGTGGTGGAGAAGGGAGGAAAAGAAAGCCCAAGAGGACCATGGTTCTGGAACAGGCTCTGGACTACAACTCCCTTGAGTCCCTGGAGTCCCCAGTCACTAACCCTTGGCATCTGGGACAGGCCTCACGGTGAGCCGGCCAGTCTCATCTTTGACTCCTCTGGCTGGTCCTCCTGCCCAGCCTTTCCCCACAGGCCTGGCCTTTGGTTCCATCATCGCACCTCTGACACCACTGCTGATGCCGGCACTGCTCCCACTGCTTTCCTCATCATGCTCCATGGGCAGGTTTTTCTGAGCCTGGAGGAACTTCCCTTCAGTGTAGTGTGTCTTACGTTGCTTGTCAAAATCACTGGAGTCTGTGGGTCAGTGTGAGAGCTTGACTTTCCGGTCAGGCTCTCACTGAAGGTTGCTTCACCTCCCCTTTCCATTCAGTGCCCACCCCTCATCTCACGTGTCTTGGAAAAGGTGTCTGCAGCTCCTGAGCTTCTATTGTCACCATTTTGGAGGACCTTGGGGAGGAAATTGTCCATTGTTGCAAACCTGAAGGGGAGGGAGACTAGTTGGGGACATGGAAGGGAGAGAACAACAATGGGGGAACACGGTGGATGATGGCTGACCCCTCCCCCTTATCAGACTTGGCCCCACCTTATGGGAACTGTAGAATTTCCCATTTTGGGGCCAAAAGGCAGAAGTGCCTCAGGTCCAAGTTCAAGGCTGAGGGGGGAGACGGCCCCATACCTCAACTGATTTCTGAAAGGATCTCACCTCTTTTCCAGTTCTTGGGGAGTCACCTTGTAGGAGGACCCTGCTAACAGGTTTTCATCGCTGTCCTGCAGCCTGCAGAGGAGGAAGCACTGCTGGGAGGGAGGACATCAGGCAACATCCAGTGCCTGAGGCTTCCCTTCCTCCTCCCTGGCTCTCCTTATTAGAACAGAAAAGAGAGTGTAGGCTGAAAAGCTGGGGCTGAGGACTTGTCACCTGTGGAAAGGGGTGCCAGGCTCATCCACCTTCATAAAGCCGTAGTCCTTATCAGTAGGGTGATAGGTGGCCAGGATATTCATCTCATCCCAGCGCTGAGACTTTTTCCTGGGGTGAGGAGAGGGCACAAAAGAGGAGACAGACTTTCTAGCGACCTCCTTGCTCAGACTTCCCTCATTCTTCCAGTCATTTGAAAAAGGTTTTTCACACCCCCTTGTACAGGCTTGGGATGGGTTCAGATCCAGGATTTATGGGGCATCTGCTGCTCTCTCAAAGGTCTAAAACCTCAGATTTCCCAACCCACTGCCCTTGCCTACTCTCACTCCTAATTCTCAGGACTCCTGCCCCTCTGGTGTCCTGAATTCCTCCCTCCAGTTTCTGGGCTTCCTGTCCCCAGAGCTTTACTCCTTACTTCTCCGCAACGGGGAATCTCTGCATCAGGATGGAGCTGTTGTTTTTAAGGATGCTTCGGCGCTGGTCCTCAGAGGGGTGCGAGTGCAAACAAGTTGACCCAGAGTCTGAATCACACCCGGAGCTGTATACCCTGGACCCTCCCGGCTCGAGACAAGAAGCCCCAGGTACGCCGGCTCCAGGGCAGGTGATGTCCAATACACCGGGGGATGTGCTGGACTCAAGGCTGTGGCCTGCAACCTCCCCTGAGGGTTGACTGGGCCGGGAGGTGAAAGCCACTACCTGCTCGGAGGGCCGGCTTGAATTAGGACTGGGAACCACATTGGCCCCGGAGTGCAAGGGGGGCCCAGAACCATGAGAGGCTCCTCCAGAGGGCAATTTGGTGTCTGCCTCTCCTCTGAGTCCTCGGGTCACTCCCCTGGTAACCACTCCAGGTGATTCCCCATTGAGGCCCCTAGCAGCTCCCAGGGGACTCTGCTTCTTCATGGCCCCACCTGGGGGGCCACTCTCAGCTACCCCGCCCCGCGCCCCAGCTCCATTTGGCCCCGCCCCTGGGCCCCGCCCCCTGGGCGGTGGGTGGGGAACTCTCCGGTTCAGGCTGGGGTCCCCTTCTCTTCTGCTCCCTGGAGCCGCGGTGGATGGAATGAAGACTTTATTTAGAGATCTAAGGCTGGAAGCTACTCCGTTCGCCTTTCCTTTTCCGTCCCACCCAAAGTCTTTGTCTTTGCAACCTGTTCCCGCCCTTCTCCAGCACAGCCCTCATCCAAATCAGCCAATCATAGCCAGGGGGCTTTGCTGGGGCGGGGGGTTGGCGTGAAGCCCTAATTGTGACGTCACAGCACGCCTCCCTCAGCAAAAGCTTTGGGGAGTTGGGGGTTTGTTAGTAGCTCGGCGGAATCTTTTGGGAATCGTTAGCCCTGCAATTTGAAACTGCCTGCCGATGTTTTTTGGACTCTGTGGACTTAAAGTCAGAGTTGGGTTAAATTGGAGTTCACGCTGGGTGTGACTTGAAATATTCACGAGCTTCCACCCCTCCACCCCAACCCCTCTACTTTGTCTCTTAGGTGTGATGCAAAGTAGAGGGATTGAGTCATTTTCGGTCTCAGTGGTGTGGTGGGCAGAGACTACCGTTTCTCTGTGCCCTCCAGAGCAGGGGAGGTGCTGCTTGGTGTCGGGTACCCGTTTATAGCGCTTTAAAAAGCGTAGAGCGTAGACCACACCCCCGCCCCGTGCCGTAAAGCGAAGAGCGCAATGTGTCGCTTCTCCCGGAGAGGGCGGGGCTCCCGGCTCCGTTGTCGCAAGGCGTGTCTGGGCGCCATCACCCGTCGTAAAGATGCCTGTGGCAGACGTTTCTTCTTTCCACTGTCGCAAAAGTCCCCCGTCCTAGTCTTCACCTCTTTACCCCTCTCGGAGCCTCTCTGTCATCGCACCGTGCCGTAAAGCGAGCCTCCCCGACCCCGTCGCCCTCTGTTCCCCGGGGGGTAGTCGTACCCTAGCCCGGGATGCTGCCTTGCCTGGCAGTGCCGTAAAGCATAGTTGGTCCCAGCCCCCGGTCGTATTCCCTCAGGGTGTCTGTCCTTCGCTGTTGCCACGGTGCCGCCAAGCGCGGCTGTCGCGCGGCCCCGGTGTCAGCGGCGATGGCGGCGGGGTCGGGTGGGAGTGGGGGCTCTGGGGGAGGCCCCGGGCCAGGGCCCGGAGGGGGTGGGGGCCCCTGCGGGAGCGGCCCAGGACCGGGCTCCAGCGGGGCTCTCGGCAGCGGTGGGGAGCTGCACCCGCGCACTGGGCGCTTGGTGAGCCTGTCGGCCTGTGGGCGGACAGCGCGGCGGCAGCAGCCGGGCCAGGAGTTTAACCACGGGCTGGTGTTGAGCCGGGAACCTTTGCGCGATGGACGCGTCTTCACCGTCCGCATCGACCGCAAGGTGCGCAGCTGGGGCCGCGGAAGCGACCTGTGAAGGGTGGTGGGAGGGGACCAGGGGAGGATAGGGGAGGACAGCCAGAAAGCCCACATCACCGGGTACCTAGAGGGAACCGACAGGCTGTAAGACACTAGAAGAGAGCATGAAGCAGAAGCTCATTCAGTCCGAAGGAACACACAAGGAGAGAGCTTGAGTTTCCTCGAGACCTAGAAGTAGGATAGGAACACAAGGGCCAACTCACTAGAGTGGCTGGGGAACAGGAATCCTGGCCCAAAATCTTGGGCGGGGGGCGATGATGCAGAGATGTCAGGTTTCTGATGGGAAGAGGGAAAAATACCAAGAAAAGATCAAGCCGCTGAAGAACAAACTGTCAGGTAGGGCCAGGGAGGTGTGTGTGATTTACTTAGCTCGCAGAGAAAGAATTTGAGAGGAGAGTGAATCTGGGTGGAGCCTAATCCTAGGAGAAAATTAGGCCAGGGAGAAGAGTGATATACAAGAGGAGGAGGCGTGGGTATAGGAACCGTGGGAATTTTGGTGGTACAAGAGCTATAGAGACTAGAAAAGTTAGAAGAGGCAGGAGGTGGAACCAGAGAATTTAACCTGCTTGATGGGAAAATTTAACTTGCTTACTGTTTACCACACTACACACCTGAGTACAGTGCAGTTGCGGGGGGAGAATAGGGTCCAGAAAATTACTTGTGAGTCTTCATCTCTGGATTAGTGCCTCTGAGGTGGTGAAAAGATAGCACAACTGCTTGTGGAATGTGGTTTCCTAGTGGTAAGAGACCCAGCGATGGTCCATCCTGAATCTGTTTATACCACCCCCATCATAGGTCAACTCTTGGAGTGGCTCCATTGAGATTGGAGTGACCTCGTTGGACCCCAGTGTGCTGGATTTCCCAAGCAGTGCAACGGGGCTGAAGGGTGGCTCATGGGTAGTGTCAGGCTGCTCTGTGCTGAGGGACGGGCGCTCTGTGCTTGAAGAGTATGGCCAGGACCTGGACCAGCTTGGTGAAGGCGACCGTGTGGGTGTGGAGCGCACAGCTGCTGGAGAGCTGCGGCTCTGGGTGAATGGGCGGGATTGTGGTGTGGCTGCCACAGGCCTGCCTGCTCGTGTATGGGCTGTTGTGGACCTTTATGGCAAGTGCACCCAGATCACCGTGCTACCCTCTGAGCCAGGCTTCAGCCCCCCTACTCCCATCCCCACACCTCCCCTCGAGCCCTTGGCACCCCCTGAAGATTCTGCCTTGACTGAACAGGGGACCTCTGGGGATGACGGTGAGAACATAGGGCCATGATGGAGGGGTGGGGCAGGGGTGTGTGTGGTTACAGGGTGGGATAAATGCAGTAGTGATCAAGGCTGGGTGTGGGCAGGGCCATTCAGACCCCCTTAGTCTGTTACTGGGGAAAGCAGGGGCTAGAGGAAAGGGTCTCCTGGCTATGGGCCCTGAAGCAGGGGCTGAACCCTTATTCCCCTCCCATCCTACCTGGTCCCCAGCCTTCATGGTGTCCCCAGCGCAGGCCCGGCCGGAGACGTTTCCTAACAGCCTTGAGTCGCATAATGGTGAGGGTTTTGGGGAGGCTTTGGGAAGGGGAATGGGCAATGAGGGAGGGACCTCAGGAGACGGGTAGGGAGAGAGGGCACCAAGCCAGAGTATAGAGCTTCACCTTGGCCTCCTTTCTCCATCTTCCTGATGTAGACTTTGCCAGCATGGAGCTCTCTGAGGTGGTGAGCAATGCCATCCTGTCTGCCTACAATGGGGGGCTTCTGAATGTGAACCTGAGCTCCCCACCTGTAGGGGATGGGCTGGGATCTAGTGGTGCTGCCACCTCACCCATCCTCACTTCAAACGACGCTCTACTCTTTCACGAGAAGTGTGGAACCCTCATCAAACTCAGCAACAATAATAAGACAGCTGAGCGCCGGAGGCCCCTGGATGAATTTAACAATGGGGTTGTCATGACCAACCGACCACTTCGGGACAATGAAATGTTTGAGGTGGGCAAGATCCTGGCATCTAGCTGGTGCCTCACCCTCTGGGAGCTAAAGATGGGGCTCAACCCTTGATGCCAAAAGGATAGAGTCTGGGGAAGAACCAAAGGCTTCCCTTCTCTACACTTAACTTTGGTCCTATCATTACTCAATCCCAGATCCGTATAGACAAGCTTGTAGATAAGTGGTCGGGCTCCATCGAGATTGGTGTCACCACCCACAATCCCAACAGCCTGGAGTACCCCGCCACCATGACCAACCTCCAGTCAGGTACTAGCCCTGGGCAACGGGGGGCACACAAGCCTGGGGTTGCTAGGTGAAGGAAGTCCATACCCTAACCAGGTATCCATTTTTGCTTAGGCACCATCATGATGAGTGGCTGTGGGATCCTGACCAACGGCAAGGGCACCCGCCGGGAGTACTGTGAATTTAGTCTGGATGAGCTGCAGGTGAGAGTGGGACACAGTGCTTACGGCCACTCTGAGGAAGCCCTGGGTACTTTATGTTCCTGCGTTGGCACCGCACACGGTCTTTTCTGTGACCTGGAGCAAGTTCTTTTCTCTTTGTATGAGGTTCCTTCTGAAAAGTCAGGTTACCCAACAGGCTCTAAAATGAGCCTACTAGTAGCACTTTTTCTTTTCTTGCAGTGATGGAATCAAACCCAGGGTCTTGCAGATGCTAGGCGAGCATTCTGCCACTGAGCTACATTCCAAGCCCCTGTAGTGCTTATTATGTAGAGTGAGATTTAAAGAAGTTGTTTTAGTCAGATTTTTCACCGCTGTGACCAGATCTGACAACAACAATTTTAGAGAAGGAAAAGTTTATTCGGGGGCTCATGGTTTTGGTGGTCTCAGTCCGTAAATGACTGACGGCATTGCTCTGGGTTGGAGGGGAGGCAGAACGTCATGGCAGAAGAGTGTGGTGAAGGAAAGCATCTGGGAACATGGAACCAGGAAGCAGAGAGAGACTAAGCTCAGCCCGCAAAATTGATGCCCCCAAAGGCACACTCCCACTGACCCACCTCCTCCAGCCATGGCCTCCCTGCCTATAGTCACCATTCAGTTAATCTTCAGGGGATCAGCATATGATTAGGTTGAAGTTCTCCTAACAAAATGAATTTATCTCTAAGCTTTCTTGTATGTCTCACACATGAGATTTTTGTAGGACACCTAATATTTAAACCATAACAAAAGTGGATGCTTGTAAAATGGTTTAACTCTGTTCCTGACTTACATTGAGCATTCAGGAAATGTTGAAATTGCCATGTTTGGAAAACAGGGACCCACGTTCTGCCCTGCCTTTCTTCATGTGACTCAGTATGAGACTCATGTGAATACCTTTGGGAGCTGATTCCTGTGGAATGGCATGATGGGAAGGCTCCAGGTTGCTCTGTGGCTAGATTCCATACTGTTACCCTTCTCCTTTGATTAGGAGGGTGACCACATTGGCCTCACGAGGAAGTCCAACTCTGCCCTGCATTTCTTCATTAATGGCATTGATCAGGGTAAGGGGATGTTCAGAGAGGGCTGTTGGCCTGGGGCTAGACTGGGGTCCATACCTCATTTTCCTGCCTAACTGGTACTTGCTTTTCCCATGTTTGACTCTTCTGCCTTTGTTTTCCTCTGCCACAGGTGTAGCTACCCCATTGACACCCCCAGTGGTGTATGGTGTGGTGGACTTATATGGCATGGCTGTGAAAGTCACCATTGTCCACAATAATAACCACAGTGACCGTCTCCGCCGGAACAATGCCATTCTGCGGGCACTGTCTCCTGAGGGGGCTCTCCGACGTGCTGTTCCTGCTGCCCAGGCAGAACCTGAGCGCCTGCTCTTCCACCCCAATTGTGGGCAGAAGGCAGCCATTACCCACGAGGGACGCACTGCCCTGAGGCCCCAGTATGGCCCATGGGTGGGGAGAAACCTGCAGAAGGGGCTCTAATGGGATTGGCCCAGGGTGGGATGGGGATGTGGGAAGCAAAAGGAATCTGGTCTAGGGAGTCCTGGTCTTAAAGGTGGGCAGCCTTCCAGACTGTGAGCTCTGGTTGGTTGGCTTGGGGCAGTGGATGATGGGCAGGTGTCACTGGAATAAGCTTTGGTACAATCAAGAGTGTGACTTGCATCTGAATCCCTGCTTGCTGTGTTTTCAGTGCTACTGATGACTTCAATCATGGCGTGGTGCTGAGCAGCAGAGCGCTACGGGATGGAGAAGTATTTCAGGTGCGCATTGACAAGATGGTGGACAAATGGGCTGGCTCCATTGAGATTGGTGTCACCACCCACAACCCTGCCTACCTCCAATTGCCCTCTACCATGACCAACTTACGCTCTGGTGAGTTTCCAAGAAGGGCAGGGCTGAGAAAGGGTCCTAGAGAGGATACTGTGCCTGCAGCCCTGACCTTTGTTCTCCAGCTCCTTTCTTGTCACACTTGTGACAATTTGACAAGTGGCTAGGGAGTTCCATGAAAGCAGGAACTGCAGTTTTCTTGACCCACTAAGAAGAGAGCCAAATCTCAAAGGAAGGAGAGTGTGCTCTTAGCTTAGGGGCTGCTCATAGGGGTTGAAAGGAGCCCTGATTTCTCCCTCATTGTACTCTGCCACTCCTTGTCCTTGTAGGGACTTGGATGATGACTGGGAATGGGGTGATGCACAATGGCACAACCATCCTGGATGAATATGGGCACAACCTGGACCGCCTCAAGGTGGGAGAGGGTGTATTGCCTGGGCGCAGCAGTCAGGGAACTGGCAAGGCGGGGTGGATGCAGGTTCATCCCAGGCAGGAACTCTGCCTGACTCCTCATTCCAGCCCCGACTTCTTCCAAGGCAGGGGACACGGTGGGTGTGGTACGGCGAGAGGATGGGACTCTCCACTTCTTTGTCAATGGAATGACTCAAGGCCCTGCTGCCTGGAATGTACCTCCAGGTGTCTATGCTGTTGTTGATCTCTACGGCCAGGCAGCTCAGGCCACCATTGTGGATGACGTAGGTGAGGGCCCAGCCGGGCTGGGGCAGGAGGTTAGCCTCGGGAGGCCTTTTAAGGCCTAAGAGATACCTGGAAACCTAATGGGTGACATACATTCCTGCAGAGGTGCCTCCAGTCCCTGAGCCACTCCCTGAGGGAAACAACCAGGTGTCTCCAAGCTCCCCATCCTCAGGGGCTGGGAGCTCTGACCTGCGCTTTCACCAGCTGCATGGCAGTAATGCCGTCATTACTAACGGGGGCCGCACTGCGCTTCGACACAACTGCCGCAGCGAGTTCAACGATGCCATCGTTATTTCCAATCGGTCAGTCTCTGGACTTTTATGTCCGCGCTGTTCTACTGCCTGCCTGGCTAGGGTTTCAATGACTGTTGCTTTCCCTGGCAGGGCTCTTCGGGATGGAGAGCTGTTTGAAATTGTCATTCAGAAGATGGTGGACCGCTGGTCAGGCTCCATCGAAGCTGGTGAGTGGGGCATATGTGTGTGGGATGGGGCATGCTGGATGCCTGTGGCCTAGGGAATCGGCTCTGACCTTCCCCTGCCTCCTCTCAGGAGTGACTGCTATTCGACCTGAAGACCTGGAATTCCCCAACACCATGACAGACATCGACTATGATACATGGATGCTGAGGTTGGGCTGCCTGATCTTGGGACTAGCTTGGTGGGGCTGAGTGGAACTGGCTAGGATCAGGGAAGCAGGGTTTGGGTCTGTAATGGCTACTAACAATGGCAAACCTAGGGGATCTGACTGCTTCTTCTGTTAAATTCTAGAATCCCTTCCCAGTCTGCAGGGACTCCATCCTCCTCCATCTTAGGGGAGTTCCTGCTTTTCCTTATGGAGATCCCAGTGCAAGGGAGACAGGATTGTCTTAGGCCCAGATCAAAACACACCCCTGCCGTACATCCAAAACACTGGAGGGTTCTGACAGGCAAGAGTCTGATCATGGCCCAGTGTGGGGATGAAGCAAGGAAACTTCTTTTGCTGTTCCCCCAGTGGCACAGCCATCATGCAAGATGGTAACACAATGCGCAACAACTATGGATGTGACCTGGATGCACTGGGCACAGGTGCACGCATTGGCATGATGCGAACTGCCAAGGGTGATCTGCACTACTTCATCAATGGCCAGGACCAAGGCGCTGCCTGCTCAGGATTGCCTCCGGGTAAAGGTGACTACTCTGTGGCTTCTGGCCAGCCACCCTCAGCTCAGGCTGCCTTGGCGCTCAGGCTTCTGACCTCCTCCTTTTCTATGCAGAGGTGTATGCAGTAGTGGATCTCTATGGCCAGTGTGTCCAAGTGTCCATCACCAGTGCTACTGGCCCCATGGACAATAGCCTGGCGACCAGCAACACTGCCACTGAGAAGTCATTCCCCCTGCACTCCCCAGGTACCTGCTGTAAGCCTGAAAGATCTTGTTCAAGGATGCTATAGGATATGGGAGGGGACAGCTACAGCAAGCAGTCAAGGAGTGGGGTGGTATACCTGGGACACAGAGCCTGGACACATCTGTGCTATCCAGGGGCCAGCCTACCATGCATCAGGCATCCCAGATTTGGAAAGAAGTCTTGCTGGAAGACAGGTCAGGAAGTCCTGAGAATTAATGACAGATGGAGCTTTACTGACTATGTCCTGTTTCATCTAAAAGTTTTGTTTTGCATACTATCTGAACTGCACTAATGCTACTCCTTTCTCTGGCTATCTATCCATAGTGGGTGGTGTGGCTCACCGATTTCACAGTACTTGTGGCAAGAATGTCACTCTGGAGGAGGATGGCACAAGGGCAGTGCGTGCCACTGGCTATGCTCATGGCCTTGTCTTCAGCACCAAGGAGCTCAAGGCGGAGGAAGTCTTTGAGGTGGGCTGTGGAGATTTTTTTTTTTTTTTAAAGAGAGAGGGACAAAGAGAGACAGAGAAACAATTTTTATTTAGTTTTCATGTGGCCTTTATTGCTCTGAGACTTAATTGTGTACGTGGTGCTGGAGTTTGAACTTGTGTACTTGTGCATATCGGGCAAGTGCTGTAACTGCCGAGCCACTGCTCCAGCCCCGGGCTGTGGAGACTTGGTGGGGTGCTGCCAGCCCATCAGACAGGGCCAACTAGTGTTTTCTCTCTCAGGTAAAAGTGGAAGAGCTAGATGAGAAGTGGGCAGGTTCCCTCCGGCTGGGGCTGACCACACTAGTACCAGGGGAGATGGGGCCTGGAGCAGCCAGTGGCCCAGGGCTGCCTCCTTCCCTGCCAGAGCTCCGGGCTAAGACCACTTGGATGGTATCCAGCTGTGAAGTGAGGCGTGATGGGCAGCTCCAGAGGATGAACTATGGCCGGAACCTAGAGAGACTGGGGGTAAAGCACCTGACTGGGGCAGTGGATGAGGAATTGGGAATGAGAGTGGCAGAGAAAGGTGGGTTGAGCATCTGTTCTTGTCCCACCTTGGACCTAGGTGGGTAGCCGTGTGGGCATTCGTCGAGGAGCAGATGACACGATGCATATCCTGGTAGATGGAGAGGATATGGGGCCTGCAGTCACTGGCATTGCCAAGGTAGACCTAAGAGCTTCCTTGGGTTCTGGGAGTTGGGTCTTGTGTGGAGGCCTTGTGCTAATCTCTGACTTTCTGGTCTTGTGTTCCTAGAATGTATGGGCTGTGTTGGATCTATATGGGCCAGTACGCAGTGTGTCCATTGTCAGTTCCACAAGGCTGGAGGAGCCAGAAGGCACCCAGCCACCTTCCCCCAGCTCAGACACTGGCAGTGAGGGCGAGGATGACGACGAGGGCGAGGAGCATGGCCTGGGTGTAAGAGGACACAGCAAGGACTGCCGGGCAGTTTGTGGCCATTGGATGCCAGATTGTCTTAGATTCTCCAGTGGCAGGGCAGAGGCTCACACTTGCTCTGTGTGTGCTCCAGTGGGGTGGGTCAGGCCTCCATTGGCCCCTGGTGCAGCATAGTCTCTTCTTCACACCAGGCCCAGAATCAAGTAGGTATTATGCCCACGGCCTTTGAGTTCCTGGAGAACCATGGGAAGAACATCCTGTTGTCCAATGGGAACCGTACAGCCACGCGGGTGGCCAGCTACAATCAGGGCATCGTTGTCATCAGCCAGCCCCTGGTGCCCCAGCTGCTAGTCCAGGTGTGCCCCGCCTCCATCTTCTCAGTTCCTCTTGCTTCAGATGACCCAAGAACAACTCTCCTGGAAAAGGGGCCTTTCTGCTGCAAACTAAAAGATATGTCAAAAGTTTGCCAGGTCAAAGAAGCCCCTAGGAACAAGAATCCTTTCAGAGGTGACTGTAAGATCAGTAAGATCAGGGCTTAAGGTGGGGGGGGAGCAGGATTGTAGTTCAATGATAGAGCACTTGCCTGATATGTTCAAAACCCTGAGTTTGATCCCCTAGTATTGCAAGAAAAAAAAAAAGAGGAAGAAATATTGGAGTTTGAACTTTCTAGTCTCTCCAAGCATCAGAAAGGACTGTCCCAGGCCATTCTCCAAGAAACTTATTCCTTCCCTGGCTGGGGTGAGGATCCAGGTTCTGCTCTGTGAGTGAGTGGCCTCTGCCCAGGAGGCCGTGATTGTGGAGTAGTTCCTTTTCCTGTAGGTGCGGATAGACTTCCTGAACCGACAGTGGACATCCTCCCTTGTCCTCGGAGTCATCACCTGCCCACCTGAGAGACTTAACTTCCCTGCTTCTGCCTGTGCTCTCAAACGGGCAGCCTGGCTATTGCGGGGCCGTGGAGTCTTCCACAATGGTCTCAAAGTGAGTAAAGAACCAGGGAGAAGAGGGAGGGTCAGGCCTCTGAGTAGGGAGAGGCTGGCCAAAAGGGAGAAGTAGAATTCATATTCCTGGCAATAGGAGGGCAGATCTGAAGTGGATTGGAGAGCGGGCAAGAGCATGTGTCATTATTTAGTCAGTCTCAGCTCTACTGCTTCCTCCTTTGCCTCTGTAGTTGACAGTGTTACAGTTAGGTAATTGAAGAGGAGGGGGTAGCACCTAGGCAAGGGTGGAGGCAAAGCTGGGGGATTGGCAACTGGAAACAGTGAAAAGTGGTATGGAGGTTGGTGGTGGGAGTCTGACATCTAGAAAACAATAGGTCTTTCCTCCCAGATCTGTGAGAAGTTTGGGCCAAATCTGGACACATGTCCTGAAGGCACCATCCTGGGACTGCGGCTGGACAGTTCTGGGGGGCTGCATCTCCATGTCAATGGAGTGGACCAGGGGGTAGCTGTGCTAGATGTTCCCCAGCCCTGCCATGCACTTGTGGACCTGTATGGGCAGTGTGAGCAGGTTAGTAGCATTGGTGAGGCAGGGAGGAGGGAGTGCCTGGGAGACTAGGAAGTTTGTGGTACACAGATCAGCAGGCCTTGGGGGCTGCTGATAAAGCTCTAATTCTCTCTTTCCCCTACAGGTGACAATCATGAGCCCTGAACCAGGGGCTGCCGGTGGAAAGAGTGCTGGAACGCAAGGGGACATGGAAAAAGCAGATATGGTGGATGGTGAGCCAACCTGAAGAGATCAAGATCTTACGCCCACACCTGCCCCCATTCCCATCCTTCTAACCCAGCTTCTGTGACCTGTGCCCACTGTTCCCTCAGGTATCAAGGAGAGTGTGTGTTGGGGTCCACCACCTGCCGCTAGCCCTCTAAAGAGCTGCGAGTACCATGCCCTTTGCTCCCGCTTCCAAGAACTGCTGCTGCTTCCTGGTGAGTTCCCATCCCTCAGAACCCACCCCATTCCTATGACCAGGTAAGGCTGTACCCAGACCTCTGGAGACCAGCTGGAGGGTAACAGCATGGTTGAGATCCAGAGTAGGAACCATAGCACTAAGCTTGACATTCACTGTCCCACAGAGGATTATTTCATACCTCCGCCAAAACGTAGCCTGTGCTACTGTGAGTCTTGTCGGAAGCTTCGAGGAGATGAGACCCACAGGCGCCGAGGGGAGCCTCCCCGGGAATACGCCCTGCCCTTTGGCTGGTGCAGGTTCAACCTCAGGTACGAATGGGCCAGAGTCATGCATTTCCTTTGCTGTTTTTTGCCCCTTGAGAAAGGGGAGTCCCGGGAGAGTGCATATAAAAAGTGGTAGAACTTCCTGTGTAGGGGATGACCTTGGGAAGCCAGTGACCTTTGTCCTGTCTGCACTGCTGTTCTCCTAGGGTGAATCCCCGTCTGGAAGCTGGGACACTAACCAAAAAGTGGCACATGGCCTATCATGGGAGCAACGTGGCAGCTATACGGAGAGTGCTGGACCGAGGGGAGCTGGGAGCAGGTACTGTGGAGCAAGCAGGGTCAGGGAAGCCCTAGCCCAGGGTAACAGGGAGGAATCACAAGAGCTGTCCTGATCCAACTGTCCTGACAGGTACTGCCTCCATTCTGAGTTGTCGGCCCTTAAAGGGAGAGCCTGAAGTGGGGTTTGAGGAGCCTGGTGAGAACTGTGCACCTCCCCGGGAGGAGCAGCCCCCTCCAGTGCTGCTTTCCCCCTCCCTTCAGTACGCTGGGGCCGAGACCCTGGCCTCCAAAGTGCAGTGAGTACACAAGAGGGTGGGGGGCTCTGGGGTCTCCAACCTAGAGGGGATCCCAGTCTCTTGGGTCATCATGATTTGTCCCTCACTTCCCACCCTGGCTTACTAGTTGCTCATCCTCCACCTGAGCCCCTCCGATCATTCACTGAACAAAGATGCCACTTACTACATGCTGACTTGGTGAAGGAGAAAAGGAACCTTAGTCTGATGGCACTTCCCTTCTCGCTCTAGAATGTTTATATATGAGTCTTCAAGGTTTTTAAGGGTGATAAGTACTATGGAAACAAAGAGTGCAGTGAAGCAGATGAGAAGTGCACCTGGAGTGGGCACAGTAAATAGGGTGTCAGCAGGCATCATAAGGTGAAGTCTGGCAGGTGTGATGTTGCCAGTGTTTGGGAGGAGAAACACTGCAAGTAGAGAACAGCTGGAGTTAAGTGGCTTGTGGTGGGAATTCTCCCCAGAACAGCAACCCTGTGTGGTGAGCAGAATGGCAGGGGGCCAGAGGCCTCACTTCTTTGCCTCTACTTCTTGACAGATTCCGGGACCCCAAATCTCAGCGGACGCACCAGGCTCAGGTGGCATTCCAGGTGTGTGTGCGCCCTGGCTCCTACACCCCTGGTCCCCCTTCTGCTACCTTCAGAGAACCTCCTGACCCTCACTTCAGCCCAGCAGAACTTGAGTGGGTCACTAAGGAGAAGGGAGCCACACTCCTCTACGCGCTGCTGATACGGGTGGAATGAAGGGTGAGACACCACTACTACAAGCACAGTTGGGCCACGGCCCAGGACTGAGTGATGACTGCCACCACCTCATTCCAGTGACTCATGGCATGCACAGGTGCTGTCCTAGCAGACGCAGGAGCATGTAGGCAGGCTATCAGATTCAGAAGGAAAGTGGAGCACATCTCCGCGTCCAGAGGCCCAGCACGCTCCCTCTAATGGGAGGGAACTTCTGGGAAGCCCAGGTCCAGGCACTGGGTCCTCCCTTCATGCACTGATTTGGGGAACACGACTCCTTGATACTCCCCTCCCCCACATCACTTAATTTATTTCCGTTTTCGTTTCTGGTTACTGTGAATCCCAGAGGAGTCTCTCCCTGTGCCCACACGAAGCTGCTTTTTCCGGGGCCATCGGGCGGGAGTCGGGAAAGGGTAGGCGGAGGAAGACGCGGGCCCTCTGTACAGTTGTTATTGACTGATTTCTATGGAGCCAATAAACACGGTCTCAAAGCAACCGCCTCGGCCTCTGTCTCGCGCGCCTCCGAGGGCCCGCGCTCCCCGGGCCGCCTGGTGAAATAAAGGGCTGTGGCGCGCAACGGGGGCAGGCCCCTGGGGTGCCCGCCTAGCTGCGGATGCGGAGTCAAGACGCCCAGCCCCCGTCCCTGCGCGCTTCCGCCTTTTGCCTCCTGTCCAACCGGCAAGGCCGGTCGACGCTGTGACTCCGGAAGGATTCGGCCGTGCCGCCGGATGTGACGCCACGGCCAAGGCACACGCTGGGCGCCGCGGAGAAAGCAGCGAGAAGGCGAGTAGGGAGGGGTCGGTGCCCCGGGCTGCGAGGGAGGGGCGGGGGCGCCCGGACCCCTTGTGATCCGCGCGCGCTACGGCTGGGGCTCCGGCCTGGCCGAGCTGCGTGCCCCGGGAACATGTGAACGGGTCTTGAGAGCCCGCTGCCCCGAAAGACTTCCGCCTCTGCCGGGATCGGTCTCCACCAAGCTCCCGCCTCCCAGCAGGCGCCGTCTGATTCTGGCAGTCTGTGACAGAGCAGGGCGCCTGCGGCCTTAGCGCCCCCGACAGCACCATGCCCGCGCTCCTGGAACGTCCCAAGCTTTCCAACGCCATGGCCAGGGCACTACACCGGCACATCATGATGGAGCGGGAGCGCAAGCGGCAGGGTAAGCTGGGACCAGAGTGGGAGGTCAGAAGCACGTCCAGGGTCCTTGGCTGACCCAGGACTGTACCCCGCCCGCGGGCGAGGTTAAGAGAAGAAAGTACACCCCCACTGGGGGCCGGGAATGACGAGGCCTGGTCCAAGTTACAGAAGCCAGAGCTGGGAAGGACCTTGGAGAGCTACTGTTGTGACGATAAAAAGCCAGTGCCAAATGCCCAAGTGGCCTTCGCTGACTTTCAGTCTCTTAACGTGGAATTAGTTTCCCAACCCTGCCACTTCATTTCGGCTGATTTTTTCCAGAGGAGGAAGAGGTGGACAAGATGATGGAACAGAAAATGAAGGAAGAACAGGAGAGACGGAAGAAAAAAGAGATGGAAGAGAGAATGTCGCTAGAGGAGACCAAGGAACAGGTATAAGTTGTCCCTGATTGCTTACAGTTCTGGCTTTTCTCCTTGCCTGCCTCTGCCTTTATCTCTTCCTTTCCCTTCAAGATTCTCAAGTTACAGGAAAAGCTTCTGGCCCTACAAGAAGAAAAGCACCAGCTTTTCCTGCAGCTCAAGAAAGTTTTGCATGAAGAAGAAAAACGGAGGCGAAAGGAGCAGAGGTGGGATCAGAGAGCAATAAGTGAAATTGGGAGTGAAGTGGAAGTTGGATAGGGTCATTGTTTAATGGCAAAAAGGGATACTTGCCCTTGATTTTCATCTACTTTCCTTTCACTCCAGCGACCTGACCACTCTGACATCAGCTGCGTATCAGCAGAGCCTGACTGTTCACACAGGAACTCACCTCCTCAGCATGCAAGGTGAGGACTAAAGAAACTGACAGAAAGGGCCCCTCCTGGCAGTTGAGGCCTCCCATTTCAGCATCATGAAGCCTCTCTTCTCTTCTAGGGAGCCCTGGAGGACATAATCGCCCTGGCACCCTCATGGCAGCTGACAGAGCTAAACAGATGTTTGGACCCCAAGTACTTACGGTGAGAAAAATAGGTTTGGATGTATAGCCCCAATTGCTTTCCTTTACTGCTGTCAGGCAGCCTGACCACCGGTTAAGTCACAACCAACCAAGTGCTTAAGGGAGAAGTACAGCATAAATATGCACAGAAGTCCCAGAGTTTCTGCTTTCAAGGACTTTATAATCAGTTCTCATCTTCCTCTCTAGACCCGGCACTATGTGGGTTCAGCAGCTGCTTTCCCAGGAACACCAGAGCATGGGCAATTCCAAGGCAGCCCAGGTGGTGCTTATGGGACTGCTCAGCCCCCACCTCACTATGGACCCACCCAGCCAGCCTATAGTCCTAGCCAGCAGCTCAGAGGTGAGAAATGGAAAGAGGGTGGGGGCTTTATTCAAAGCCCACAGGCAAAATTAGAGTGGAAAGAGATTCTAATGAGCATGCCTCCTCCCTTTCTCAGCACCTTCAGCGTTTCCTGCGGTGCAGTACCTATCTCAGCCACAGCCACAGCCCTATGCAGTGCATGGCCACTTTCAGCCTACCCAAACAGGTGATAATATCTTGGGCAGAAACCCTGGCTCCACAGGTCTTCCCTTCCTCATTCTCTTCTTTCACACACTTCCCTTCCCCACCTAGGGTTCCTCCAGCCTGGTGGTGCCCTGTCCTTGCAAAAGCAGATGGAACATGCTAATCAGCAGACTGGCTTCTCTGATTCAGTGAGTATGGGGCCTTGGGAGGTTGGAGGAATGGTTAGGCTAAGGGAAGCCCCATATGCTTCAGGTAACTTTGTCCTCTGCAGTCCTCCCTGCGCCCCATGCACCCCCAGGCTCTGCATCCAGCCCCTGGACTCCTTGCCTCCCCCCAGCTCCCTGTGCAGATGCAACCAGCAGGAAAGGTAAGGATGGTAATCAAAGTTTTGACATCACCAGGCAAACAGGACAGGTGGCTCATACTGTGGTGGTCCCTTCCTCCTCCAGTGTGCTTAAGTAGGGGTGTTAGTGGAAGGGAGAGTACACCCACTGACAAAACCCTCCTTTCATCACCATACAGTCAGGCTTTGCCACTACCAGCCAACCTGGTCCTCGGCTCCCCTTCATCCAACACAGCCAGAACCCGCGATTCTACCACAAGTGACCATCCAATTATGTCTTCAACCCTATCCCTCCCATGAGTGAGGGTCTTCCCTGTGTCCCAGGCCAATAAAATCTACCTGCCACTGCCCCTGGCTGCTGCTGTGTCACTTTCCACCCAGCTGTCTGGAATATGCCAAGGCTGCTTTGAGGGTGGGGGGATGGCTGGTAGATTAATAGATTTATCGGTTAGACAGTGAGTTGCCAATGGGTCTCTTTCTGGCTTCAAAATATCTTCTAGTCAACAAATGTCATTTAATTCAAGTAAGCATCTGACTTGGGGGCTTCATATTAAACTTGTAGTTTTATTCAGGTTTGATTTTAACAAATGTGTCGGGGAAGAGAGCCCACAGGAAAGAGTAAAGCCCATAGGGGCAGGGCCCTCCCAGATGCCTGAGGAGGGGGCAGGTCCCCTCCCCTCTCCTCCTATTCCCTCCTCAGATAAAGGGGTTTAGGAAGAGATACAGGCAGGGGAGGGTGCTGGTCCCTGGTCTGTAGGGGGGGGTGCCTTGGGGTAAAGGGCTATGGGGGAATGAGGGACCAGA
>PVKS010006249.1:6316-46316 GCA_004027875.1 Aplodontia rufa
GGTGGTGGTTGTTTTCATTTTTGCAGTGCCAGGGATAAAATCCAGGGTCTCACACATGCTAGGTAATATTTTTTTTTCTTTTTTTGCACTAGTGGGGATTGAATCTAGGGGCTCATGCATGATAGGTAGGTACTCTTATTACTACTGAGCTGACCAAGACTACATTTTATTTTTTAGGTACTAGAGATTTAACCCAGGAACCCTTAACCCCTGAACCACATCCCCAGCCCTTTTTTTTATTTTGAGACAAGGTCTTACTAAGTTGCTTCGGGCCTTGCTAAGTTGTGGAGGCTGGCCTTGTATTTGCAATCCTCCCCTCTCAGCCTCCCCAGTTGCTGGGATTATAGGTGTGTGCCATTCCACCCAGACAAGACTAAATTTTAAATGAGGAAATTCAAGGCTCAGAAGCTAAATTAATGATCAAACAAACCAGAACCCAGGTCCACAATACCCAGTAAGAAGTATTTTACATGCATTATCATTCTAGAACTTTACTTAAAGTATACAGAGCTGGAGTGATGGCTCAGCAGTTGGAGTACTTAACTGGCATGCGCAAGGATCTTGGTTTGAACCCCAGTATCACATACACAACTAAGTCTGAGAAACAAAGGCCAGATTAAAACTAAATAAAGTTGATTCTCTCTCTCTCATTCTCTTACTTTCTCTTAAAAAAAAAATAAAGTACACAATCTAGTTCAGACTCAAAACATGTAGCAACCCTAAAGAGTTCTCAGAGGAAAGTATTACTTAAAAGAATGAAAAGTATGCATTTAAAGAAAATCTACAGGGGGCTGGAACAGTGGCTCAGCTGTTAACACTGCTTGCCTGGCATGCGTGATGATGTGGGTTTGCACCCCAGCACAATGAAGTGTAGGAGCAACGAAAGCAACATGAAAAACTAAATAAAACTAATTCTCTTCTCACTGTCCCTCTAAGAAAAAAAAAAAAAGGAAATTTATAGAAAGTCTGTAAAGAGACTGCTAATGAAAGGATTAACAATCCAGGTATATAAAAGCATCATTAACTTAATCAAGACAATGACTATTAAAATTATAAAATATAATTTCATAATCAATAGTAATAAATCAACAAGATTATGAAAAACACAGGCATTTTAAAGGATATTTTGGCATGGTCTACTAAACATAAAAAGAACTTAGCTTATAATAGCAAAATCAATTCTGATATGTATGTTAAATAAAACCCTGGTACCTAAGTATAAGTGGGTAAAGATGTTTACTGCATCAATATTTGGAAAAGATATGGAAAGAAATGTCTACCATTAGAGCAACGGGTAATAAAATACAGCACAATAATCTGATATAACACTATACAATCTTTAAATGAAACATAACAAACAGGTCCTGAAAACTATCAATAGTAAACAAGGGCAGACAACTAACAAATCATGATAACTATGATATAAAATAACAATTCAACAAATAAACAAAGCCTGGTACCCACAATATGATATGATTTTCTACAGACTTGTGCATTAAAGGATTCTCTACATATACATGCCAAACTCCTTACCTGTGAGAAAGGGAAGACAAATTGCAACTAAGACTGATAATCTAATGATATTTTAACTTTTATCTATAATATCCTGTTCCTTATAATTCTAAAAATTGAAAAAGCAATCATCCAGGTAGATATATACCCTGTTTTAAAACTTAAATAAGAGATATCAACAGCGATCAATGCTATTTTAATGTTCTCACTTTCAAAAGGAAAGCTTTCTTTATTCATGCATGACCTTTCATACCTAGGATACAAAAAAAATAAATAGGTGATGGTAGACAGCTATTACTATAGGATCATAATTTTAAATATTTTTCTCAAGTTCAAGAAAAATCATCTCTATCACGGCAAGATTAGACTAAACTAGACTTTCAAAGACAATTTCAGAAGTGGCAATTTTGAAATTAGTTTTCAAAATGTTGAAGGATATTATTGTAAGGCAATAACACCAATTTCTAGGTTTACCATGTCTGTTCCTCTACTGAAATTAAGATCCACCTAGATCTCTATGTCAATACCAACTTCAACAGATTCAAGCAACATGAAACTTAACATCTTTATTTGTTCACTTAGTCATTAGTCTTCCAAAACAAATGTGTTTTTATTCTTACCTAAAAAGCATAAAAACTGTAGCAGGCATCAAGAAAATTTCATTACAAGCAATGAATTTCAGAATATTTTGTTGATTAGCACTTAATTTATCCAACACAGATCTCAACAGAGGCAAACTACTGGAACCCTTTGCCTAAAACAAAAGAAAACAAACATCAGAGATAATGAAGTATTCTCAATAACCGAATTACAGTCACCCCTCAGGAAACATGGAGAATTGGTTTCAGGATACTTCTCAGATCCCAAAATTTGCAGCTACTCAAGATCCTTACTTAAAACGGCATAGTATTTGCATAAAATCTATATATATCCTCTCTTCAACCTTAAATCTTCTCTAGATTGCTTATAATTCCTAACACAATGTAAATGCTACATAAACAGTTGTTATACTGAACTGTTTAGGAAATAACAACAGGAAATCTATACCTGTTCAGTACAAACAGATTTTTTGCAAATATTTCTGACCTGCAGACAGTTAAAATCACAGATGCTGAACCAAGGGATATCAATACCTGACTGTAGTTTCTTTCTTTATAGATGAGTAGCATATCCAACAGGTACTATGGCCAAAAGTTATTACATGAAAATGACTATAAAAGTTTATAAACTCTTTAAAAATAAACAGTGTAGTACTTTCCTGGTTTATTTTGTGTATTAGAAGACAAACAAAAACATAATAAAAGTACTATTCACTCTTAGATGCTTTTGTTTCTTAAAAAAGGTTAAATTGTTTTACCAAAAATAGTTTGATTATTCATCTCCAATCCTAAAAAATCTGAGTATACAGTAACAGAATGAAAATATCTGTGATTTCTTAGCTAACAAATGGTAGAAATTATGGAGTCCTAATTGCTGTTGTGATCAAAGAATTACAGGGAAAAGAAAGTCCAATTCAAGGCACAAATTTAGATATTTTAAATCGATTTTCAGTGTATATGCAATAAATCCACCCAGCACATTTACATTAGGCTCAGTGTTCCAATCCAGCAACAAAATAATTTTGGGAAAGCAGTAGTTCTTAATATTAGTGTAAAAGAGTTTGTATACTCTATCTGGTACGTCAGAATTACACACTAAACGAACAACAGATCTCTCACATCTCATTCTCTTTTTTTTTAACGAGGGGTGGTGGTGGTACAGGGAACTGAACCTAGGGGCGCTTAACTACTGAGTTGCATCCCCAGGCCTTTTCATTTTTTATTTTGAGACAGGGTCTCGCTAAGTTGCTGAGGCTGGCTTTGAACTCTTCATCCTACCTCAGCCTCCCAAGCCGCTGGGATTATAGGCATGCGCCACCACACCCAGCAATTCATCAAACTTCAAAATAAAAAGATTTTTAAAAAAAAAAAAGTTCTATTTCAAACTTCAGAAATTCCTCTGGGAACTAGGGGATAATTATAAGTGCAATCCTTTATCTACAAAATGTACTAGTTTGTGACACTTCAATAAAACTTGACTCAAAATTATCACATCACTGAATAATTCATAACAAGTGTATCAGGAACAGAGGAATATTTTTGTGACAAATGTCAAAGTGTCTCAGAACTCAAATTCATGTTAACTATAATCCAGGAATCAAAGCAACAGCATTAATTTACTTACGTCAAGGACCTTTTTTGTGTATGTGGCCGCATGAAGCAAAGAGAATAACAAGACTGGGAAAATACTCACTGAAGAAAACAATTAAGGAAAACACAAAGTCATCAAGTACTCTGCAAAACAAGCTATGTTTTATGTTCAAATATATATATATCTGAAACACCACTAGCAAAATGAAATCAGTGGAATTGCTGTTATTTTACTAATAAATTTTGAATCAAAAGAAGTTTTTGGTTTCTTTAATAAAGTACTAAACTATTTCATTTTCTAAAGCACATCATTATTTTTTGGAACACATTAATAGAAAAAAAAAGCTTTCTTTTTTTTTTAATACCAAGATTGATCCTAGGGGCACTTAACCACTGAGCCACATCCCATCCTTATTTTGAGATAGGGTTTCACTAAGTTGATTAGAGCCTAAGTTGCTGAGGCTGGCTTTGAATTTGCGATTCTCCTGCCTTAGACTCCCAAGCAAGTGGGATTAAAGATGTGTGCCACCATGCCCAGCACCAAAAAAGTTTTATTCATTTAAAGTCAATAAAACATTAAAAATATTTTCTAAATTAAATTAAAATCTAGGCTACCTCAAAGAATTATATACAGTTTTGAACCCCACAATAGTCATCTGGCCACTCAAGTTAGTCTTCAAACACAAAGACAGTCTTTTACACAGATTTCACAGATCTCACCCCCTGAACGGAGAGTTTGAGCTAATGACTTAAGGAGTAACAAAATTTTTCTCAACGGAAGATTTTTTATTATTTCTTTCCTATAAAGACCTCAATATTTTGAGATACTATACATATAAAGCTGTTACAATTATGTTCTCAATTTGTAAAAATAAAAAAATAGTGTATATTTGGGTTTGTATATAATCCACTGAATGTCTCATCTGCTTAATTACAGACATAAACAGAGAATTCTTATATTTAAGTCCAAAGATTTGGCTATACGCTCAGATAAATGTACAATTTTCATTTAGCATTGTGAAAAACAAATTCCTCAGAAGACCCCATCCTTTCACTCCAATTTTTGCCAGGCTTATAACAAAAATCTTCTCATTTCCATGAAATGATAGAGATCATTAATCAATCATCACCGGTAAAAATACTAGATCCAAAAATATAAGCCGTTTCTAAGAAATGAATCATTGTTTTTCTATACTAGCTGAAGACTTGATATGGATGGGAAATGGTTGACTGCTGTCTGAGTATCAAATTCATTATACTCTACTCATTTAGGACCCAAAGGTTCCTAATTTTCAACTAGTGAGCATCTTACACTCAAGAATTAGAAGAACACAACCTCTTTAATATAATAGTTCTCTAAATTAATATCCTGACCAATTCCTTCCTGCCACTCACAAGAATTAAATGTTAATTTCCTGAATAAAGAATATACACAGTGTTAAATTTTTTAATGAATCACAAACCCTTTTGAAACTAATGAAAGACACAATCCCCTCTTTAAGGCCACTGTGAAACTATTTTGGCTTAAATAATTTAATTTAAACTCTGAAATGTATCCAGACTTAAAGATCAATTCAATAAGAGGTAGTATCAGGTAACAAAAACAGAACCCTGAAATGGGAATCAAGATATGTGAGTTCTAGTACTGGCTCTTACAAAGTAATTTTCCTAAGCTAAGTCTTATCCTCTGTCAAATGACTACCCAGAAATCAAAGCCAGATTTCTAATGAGTCTTTTATCACTAATGTTCTACAGTTCATAAATTTTTTTGGCACTACCAGGGACTGAACCCAGAGGGGCTCTACATCCCCAGAGCATTTAATTTTTATTTTAAGACTGGTACCCTGTTTTAACATGGGAGAACTCAGGTTCAAACCCCAACACCACATACACAACTAAGTGTCGGAGAAACAAAGGCCAGACGAAAAAATAAATAAAATTGATTCTCTTTCTCTCTCTAAAGACAGGCTGCTGCTAAATCGTCCAGGCTGACCTCTAACTTGCAATCCTCTGCCTTATCCTCCCCAAGTAGCTGGCATAACAGGCATGCAGCACCAACCTTAGGAATAAATTCCTAATAAGATATTCATAATCTTAGCTCTCAATGTCACTTTATAACAAGGACAATATATCACCTTTATAAAAACAAAGATCAGCATATGTAATATTCATTTTGGACACTTTTAGTTATTACCATAATACCAAACTTCCTTAGAAATCAGACTACTATTCCTTGCCATTTACTAGTTTGTTATTCCTACTGCTCACTAATCCCTTTACCCTCCCATAAGAATTTAAGGAATATGAAATCCTCAGATTTCAACATTCCCTTGAGATATGGGCTAGCAAATAACCAACTGCACAGAAAAGACCAAGGTTGTCTTCTCAGTCATGGATTTCATTTGGCATTACCTCATGATTCACTCAACAAAACTTATTGAGCACCTGACCTGTGCCAGGCACACATCAAGTTCAGTATTGATATGCTCAATTTGTTCTGTATTAATTATCTGGAATATACCTGCTTTCATTTCTATTTCTCCCGTCAAAGAAATTCTCAACTATTCATACACATCAATAAAAACCTCTACATATACTTTCCAATAGTGTTTTAGAAAGGCAAGAATTTTAAAGATTTTTTTTTTTTAAGACGGAGAGAGAGAATCAATTTTATTTATTTTTTCATCTGGCCTTTGTTTCTCTGACACTTAGTGTATGTGGTGCTGGGGTTTGAACCCAGGTCCTCGCACATGCCAGGCAAGCACTGGAACCCCTGAGACTCGGCTCCAGCCCAAGGGCAAGAATTTTAATACTGGTGATTTTGTTAGTCAATGAACATGACTAACAAAAAGTAGTCAATCCAATGATGCCACAAATACAGTTGCACATCATTTAATGAGTTTTTTCTAAAAATAAATACAAATTATGATGGAATATTACAGATCCATACTCTAAAACATTAAAAACTTTTCCCTTAGGTTCCAAAATTACTTACTATGTAAAGCAGGAAAGCTTCAAACAGAAACTTCACATCCTACACATATAAGTGGAGGTACTGGCTTCACCCAGGAACAGATAGAAATATTTTAAAACTACACTTTAAGTTCTGCCCATTAACTGTGAATCAGGTAAACCTTTTAAACCAGAAAGACCTTGTCGGCATTATTATTACTAATCAAAGTGCGGACTGTGACCCAGTGAGTTTTTCAGGGTGCCAAAAAATTTAGTACATAAACTAAATATGTACACTGGCAAAACAGATGATCAAGAAATTTACATTTCAGGATGGAGAGGTGGCTCAGTGAGTAGAGTACTTGCCTGGCACGCACGAGGACCTGTGTTGGAACCCAAGTACCACATACACTTGAAAAAACAAAACCTGATGAAAAAATAAACTGACTCTCTCCCTTTTTTTCTCTTATTTTTTTTAAGAGAAAGGGGGGGCTAGAGCGGTGGCTCAGCGGTTACAGTGCTTGCCCGGCATGCACAAGTACACAGGTTCAAAAACCAGCACCCATGTACACAACTAAGTGTCAGAGCAACAAAAGCCATGTGAAAAACTCAATAAAATTAAAAAAAAAAAAAGAGAGAGATAGGGGGAGAGAGAAAAAGAATATCAATTTTATTTTTTTCATTTGGTTTTAGTTTTTCTGACACTTACTTATTTATGTAGTGCTGAGATTCAAACCTGGGTCCTAGTGCATGACAGGCAACCACTCTAACCACTGACCAACCGCTCCAGCCCTCCCTCTCTCTTTAAAAAAGAAAGAAATTTCCATTTCTTCCTCTTCTGTTTTCCTTACTACTTATTACTACTTAAAAGGGATGGTATTGTAGCTCAACAATAGAGTGTGTGCCTGGCATACACAAGGCCCCGAGTTCAATCCCCAGAACAATAACAAAAAAAAAAAAAACTTAAAAAAAAAATAATTTGGTACTTCACAAACATAGGTATCAAAATGGATATTTAGTTTTAGAGAAATATTTGTTGTGCTTTCCAGTATATATAGTTGTATCATAAATGTTCAAAAGCTCTTAGAGCAGGGGCTAGGCTTACAGCTCAGTGGTAAAGCAGTTGCCTAGCATGTGTAAGGCACTGGGTTTGATCCTCAGCACCACATAAAAATTAATAAGAAAATAAAGGTATTGTGTTCAGCTATAATTAAAAAAAATGGCTCTTAGAGCAGCACTTATCAAAACACTAAATAATTTCCTAAAGGATGATCTATAGGAAAAAAAAAAGTTTAAGAAACACTAATAACTATTTTAATTTCACAAAGCACAAAGATCTTATAACAAAAAACCCTACTTAAAAATGTTTAACTTAAGGATGGATTGGGGATTTAGCTCAGTGGCAGAGCGCGTGAGCGCAAGGCCCCAGTTCGATCCTCAGCCCTGGGGGAAAAAAAAAAAGTTTAACTTAGTACTTCCCTAACACTCTGAATTGTAGAACTTCTTTTTGAAATAATACCCATTATTGTCCTATAATGATCTGAAATATTAGCGCCTACAAATTCCAAATGAATTACTTAATTCTCATTAGCCACATGGATTATCCATATGTCCATATGTTGTTTCCATACTTGTTATCTGTGTTTCTAATTCACCTACAGCAAATATAATTTTAAATTTGCTATTTTTTTCTGATTTCTTATTTGTTTCTAGGTCACTGGAAGTTAAGGAAGGAAATAGGTGGGGATATCTTTTTAAAAGCAGGCCATCTAGATAGTTTCCCAAAGGTGGTCTAAATTAAATGAAAAAAAAAATTTTTTTTTTGTCTTTAGCACTGGGATTTGATCCCAGGGGCTCTTTACCTCTGAGCTACATCTCCAGTCCTATTTATGTACTTATTTATTCAGAGACAGGGTCTCCCTAAGGTGCTTAGGGCCTTGCTAAGTTTCTGAGACTGGTCTTGAATTAGGGACTCTTTTGCCGCAGCCTCCTGAGTCACTGGGATTATAGCACTTCACCACCCCATGTGCTCAGTTAAATGAAAGAAAGTTTTAAATAGCAAATAAGTCCTATATAAGCTTGTGCTTTGAATCCAAATTTTAAAATATCTATTGCTAACAGAGAAGCTTAAGAAAGAGAACACTGACAAAGTTTAAAATTCCCAAATCAGCCCTTCAGAGTTTAGATTTCAAACTTTAGGTCTCAAATTCTCAACATATACATATCTTTTTCATATAAATGAAGTGCCAAAAAACAAAGATACTCAAGTTTCATGGAATGCCTCATTACCAAATCCTTCCTATGGTAAAACATCATCAAGAGATCTCTTATGTTAGTCATTTCACTATCAAAAAAATAGAAAAGGATACTTGTAACAGGGTAGGAATTGACAAAGATGAGTGAATATAACAGGTAGTGGCAGCTGTCCTCTAATAAAGCCTGGGCCAGGAATGCTCTGCTTAATTGAAAGTGTGGTAATCTTTGATGCAGCCTCAGAGCACTGGTAAGAGCATTTGCCAGTAAAGCACGTTGGTAAAAGCTTGCTGCTTCATGCAACCTGCAAATTACCAAAGGAGAAGTTATCATGAGACATAAACAACTACCATGTCTCTTCCTCCCTTGTGAATTGCATCATAATTGCACAGCACCTAAATTATCTGTCAATTTAAAAAAATTACTTGATCTCATTCTACCTTCTTGGAAATATCATTTTATATACAAATGTCCAACTAAATTTTATAAAGCAGTGATTCTTTTCATCAAGATAAAAAAAAAAACAAGTCAAACATGCAAAAATTATTAACTTAATCCTGAATATCCATTTTCCCTCAGATTTTTACCTGGTGTAGTTTCACAAATCATGAATTCTTCCAACAGATAGTATTACTAGGGATTTGTGTTTTATTTGTTCCTAAACCCTTTAGCTCTTAACAATTCTTACACCTAAAAGTTACACCATAAAAAAAATAAACAACTATCAAAGTCAGAAATACGTATAATACATACCCAAGAAGAGGCAGAACAAACAAAGCAGAGCAGTAAACTGTGAACAAGCGAGAAAGCCACATTGCTGTGTCCAGTTTATTGGTCATCATGAATTGCTACATTTAAAAGGAAAAATATTGTAGTATGTTAAGCCTACAAATTATTTTTTAAGGATAGATTTTATAGTCTTATCCATATTCCAAATATTTAAAAAACCTTATAACACTGCTTTTTAGATCATTAAACAAAAACTCTTTAGGCAATTAACTGTTCCACTTATATATTCAATGACAAGTCTAAGCACATGATGGACTTGAATAAAGAGAAATAAACAGAAAAATACTAGAGGATGTTTTAAAAAATAAAAGAACAAATTAGGAAAAGAAATCTGTATAAAAATTTAACTACAATTTTCTGTGTTCTTTCAACACTTGCAATACTGGCTTTATCTATTTAAAAAAAAAATTAAATAAGAACTAATTGCTCTCAAGAGAACCACAGTGCCTATTCATAGAAAAATCTCAAACCCAAATAGGTAGATCTCAGAACTGAGTAAGAAGGTATCACACAATCCCAGTTTGAATTAAACCTCTGAAAGGAGAAAGGTAAAAATCAGGATTAACAGTCAGCTACAGTTAAACTCATTAATGTGGATGATCTGCCTTATGTAAATAGGGGCCTATCTTACTGAAGGTATTCAAAATGCAACTATCAGCTATTAAATATCACCTGCTTTTCCAATTATATGACTCTGAATCTGTTCAAGGCTCCCCTACAAGTTTTAAGATGGGATTTGTATTTTATTTGTCCCTATAAGTTTTACACTAGTTTCAGTAACACTAGATTGAACTCCCACGTACCATTTCCTTCTCCATTTATTCTTATTCTTTTTCCTTTGCTGCTTTTGTTTCTACTATGTCCATTACCACTAAAACAAAAACTTAAAAATCTGTTTTTCATTAAGACATATTTTACACTGAAATTCTAAGGAGACTTTTACATTTTTCAACTACAACAAACAAAAATACTGTTAACATCTAGATCCAGTAAAAACATACATGAGTATATAGAGTAACTAAAGTTTCACACACAATACTTAACAGATTTTGGAATTTTCTATTTATTTTTAAAAAATAAAGATTCCACTACACTATTTTTTTTTCAAACTGATGCAAAATATTTATTCCAAGTTAGTTATTTTATGCAGTAGTTCTCTCCCAACAGACTTGTGATAATCACATCTCTTAAATCTATAAATATTATCAAAATAATCTTAATCTCTGAAATCGCACAAAAATTTATATTTTACAATCCATCCTGAATATCAAGGCTACAAGAATAACACATTTCCGGGGCTGGAGCGGTGGCTCAGCGGTTTCAGCGCTTGCCTGGCAAGCACGAGGACCCGGGATCAAACCCCAGAACCACGTACACAACTAAGTGTTGGAGCAACGAAGGCCATGTGAAAAACTAAATAAAGTTGTTTCTCTATTAAAAAAAAAAAAAAAATAACACATTTCCTATATCCAAATATTTTACAGCTGTACCCAAAAAGGAAAAAGAAAACAAAAACAAAACAAAAAAAAATATGCTTTATTACCAGGGCTAAAGTTACCAGAGCAGCCAAAAACAAAATAAAATATCCAAATCATTAGCATTAATTTAATACAATTATAACTTCAATAGTCACTTTGTCATTGACAATGATTGCTTGAGCACAGGGGTGAGTGCCCTAAGGGCTAGTAGAAGCTTTTGCTGCAGACCAGTGTCTCCTTCTCTCTACATTTCTACACTGCCAGCTGCCACTGTGCATCCCCTCCTTAGGTACTGCCACTACACTAATTTTGAAACTCACTAAAGTGTCTACTTTAAGTTTAAAAACATTATCTTTTGGAGGAAAGATGTAAAATTTTTTGGAAGAAAAATGAAAAGACATTTTAAAATTCAATGATATTTCATTGCTTGCCTTCTTAAATCACATGCAGGTAACATCAAAAATATGAAATGTGTCTGGTCCAATTTATCCTACCTACCATCCTCTAACTCTCCTAAATATAAGTGATTAGCAACAGTCAAATAGAAAGATGACTAGATTACTATGCTCAGTTCCTCCACAAATATCCAAGAATCTGAAAGCAATTTTAGACTATCATCTTTAAAATATATTTGTGGGGGTTGGGGATTTAGCTCAGTGGCAGGGCACATGCCTGGCATGCACAAGGCCCCCAAGTTCCTTCCTTGGTGCTGGGGGAAAAAAAAATCTATTTGAGGACTGGTCCATAATACCAGCAACTTGGGAGGCTGAGGCAAAAGTTCAAAGCCAGCCTCAGCAAGTTGGCCAGACCCTAAGCAACTTAGCAAGACCCTGTCTACTTGTGTAGTGTATTCATTTTGGCATAAATCACTGACCTATGCATTTCATTTTGCACTTTTATGCATGTGCATTTTATTACACAATGAAAGAAGGTCAAAAAGGTATAACATTGGTTTGTATTTTTTAAAAAAGAAGAGAAAGAGAGAATGAATGAAGGAGAGAATGAATCAACTTTATTTTTTCATCTGGCCTTTGTTTCTCCCACACTTAATTGTATATGTGGTGCTGGAGTTTGAACCTGAATGCTTGTGCATGCCCAGGCAAGCGCTCAAACAACTAAGCCACTGCTCCAGTCCTTGGTTTGTATTTTTGAGAATGCCTAGCCTTGGTGGCACACATCTACAGTCTCAGCTACTTGGGAGGCTGAGACAGAAAAATCACTTGAGCCTGTCATGAGTTCAAAAATCAGTCTAGGGAATATAAGTGAGACCATATTTCAAAACAAGACTATGACTGGACCAACTACCATAACCTGTAATGAATAAATAGTTCAGGCAAAAAATATTAATGGATCTTCAGGTAAACAACTATTGAGAAGCACCATACAGAATCTCAAAGAACACCTTTTAATTACAAAGGGAAAAAAGCCATCTTTATAAAGAAGAATCCAATGGACACCATCTTAACTAGATAATCAAACTTAAAATTCTCCAACTATGGGATTAATCAACCTGAAATGCGTCCTGATACATACATAATGCACTGATGACAAAATAATCACTCATTTAACTCCAGTTTGAGCAGCATTGTGAAAAACAACCTGTCTGGACTCTGGAAAATTACCAATCTTGAAAGACAAAAAAGGGAGAACAAACAAACTATTCTCAATTAAAAAGCCAAAGAGACATGACCAGTAAATACAAGGCTTGTTTTCTGGCTAAACCCAGGAGGAAAGGAAGCAGCTTTAGAGGATAATTAAGGAAACTTGAACATGAACTGTATATCAATCAGTTTATGCTACTTATCAATTTTGTATTTCCCAGCTGTGATAAGTTAATGTGGTCATGTGGAGGAATAATGAAGTATTTGTGGTTTAACAAGTAAGACTCTTAAATGGAAAAGTATGCATATAGAAATATTGCAAAATGTTTTCAGAAAATCACCCAATTCATAGTACTGAAAAATTAGAGGGCAATAATGCTTCAGGTACAAATAACTAGTAAGTTGCAGACTGGCATCTTAGAAATAAAAAAATTCACAAAAGTATAATACTTTGCTTCATAAAAGAAGGACAAAGTGAAGAAAAAAAAACAAATTTACGAAGGAAGGACAAAGTGAAGAAGAAAACAACAAATCATTCTCTCCCTTTGCGTCATTTCTATAAAATAGCACAAAGTTGACACAAAAGTTATCTGTCACCACGAGTGTACGCCAGGAGGCTTGGGTCACGGCATAAACTTAGACGGTATCTTCAACCTTGGGGCCTTGGACACTAATGGGCCAAGGTGTGGGAAAAAGCAAAACAGGCCAGTTTCCAGCACCCAGGTGAGGGCCACCTGTTCCAGGCCAGCCAATCGTCGCTTCGGAAGCAAATCTGTAGCTACCCCGACGTCTTCCCTTCGGTTCTTCCCAATTTGCCCCCCACTTCCACTACTAATCCTAATCCAGAAAGCTGGGAGCTTCTGGAACGCTCTGGGTCCGCACAGCACCTCCTTCCTTTCTGCCTTCTGCAAATCAACAGACACGACCCTGCCCGCTCACTTACCACAGCGCCCGCCCCTTGGGGGCCGTTTGGAGTCGTATCAGCCATGGGAGACACACAGGCGCCTGGCACGCTGCAATCGCGAAGAAAGAAACGGAACGTCAGCCCAGGGGCCACGACCCAGGTAACCTGCTTCCCTGCCCGGGCCACGGACCCGCCGCGCCCTGCCGGGACTCCAAGCCTCCCGAGGGAAAGGGGCTCGCCCACCCCGGTGAAATACACGGCTCCAGAGGTACCCAAGGCGGCCATGAAATACCTGTCCCGCACCGCTAAGATCAAGGCGGCTTTTCCAGAAAGAACGAAGCGAAGGCGGAGCCTCTAAGCAAGGCCCTAAAGGGCCGAACCAACACTGCCGGCGCCCGGTTGCCGCTGAACCCGGAAGTGCTCCTTTCATTTCCTCGGGGACCGGAAATGACGTCGGGTCCACAGCGCGGGGCCCGGAGCATGACGGGAAATGTAGTTTTTTCCTTTTCCTTTTCCTTTCTTTTCTGTGGGCGCAAGCAGCTAGGAAGTGAGACTGGCGATCATCTTTTGCCGCCGTCCACTACACAGATGAATTCTCCTTGCTGATGTCTAAACCGCAGAATCCCTTTCTTCTCTAATATAGAGGTCTCAGAAACATCTTTGATCTCTCCCTCCAGGGGGGTTCACTAAATTCTATGGTTCAATTTCTAAAATTAATTCATTAAGTGCTCATGAGGCCTGCTATGTGACAGGTTCCGTGCTTGGCAAGCACAATAAATGATGGATATGACACGGACTACAGGAGACACAGACAAGTAAACCTAAATCAGCATAAATTTGTATAATATGGCCAGAGGCAGAGTTAATCTCCCGGAGCACAGAGGATGCCTGAATCAGAAGGGGCCTGGGGGGGTTTCCAACAAAATGTTCAGGTCCTAAATCTTGACCAGCTGGGGCAGGGGAGAGAGTGTGTCGAAGAAGTTGGGTGAAAGGAGATGGGGATTACAGACAGTGGTACACAAGGTATATAAAATAACAGGAGAGTCAGAAGACAAGTTCAGTATGAGCAGAATGAAGATACCAGTGGGAGGATTGGAAAAGATTTGAGCTAGAGAGGCAAGCAGAAAACCAGAGACTTTTAAGAGAAACTTTGATATCGTGAGATTTAGAAGGATCGTTGCTGGGGCAAACACAAGTCAGTGCCTAGAAGACTTGTTTTTGAAAGTGAACTAAGAAGGACTCCAAAGAATGAGTTAGGGGAGGTAAGGAGGAGAGAAATTATCTACTTCTCTTATCTCCAGTCTTTAGGTGGGGACCAAAGCTGAAGACCTTGGGTGTGAAAGTCATGTGCTCATAAAACATCTGAAGAAACCCATATGTGTACTTGATGTGCAATCTATGCTGTATCTAGTCTCCCCTGCTTGCATGCATAATGTAGCCCACCTCTTATCCCAGGTGGTGGGACCAAGGGTGCCAAAGTGATAAAATGTCAAATCCTCTCCAAGGAGTCCTCCACATTCTTTCTTTGGGATTGGAAAATAGTGTGCTGTGGCCTTTGTAGCCCTGAGGTTGAATCATCACTCTGGCAACAGGGTAGAGGAAGATGCGGGGAAGGGAGGTTAGTTGAGAGATGATTACATATATATAGGAGAGAAGAGAGAAGATTCTGTACTGATGCAGTGTTGTCGGGGAAGAGAAGTGGAAAGATGACTTGAAAGTGGCTTCCAAGAGTTGGTGACTGACTAGGTAAAGATGTGAAGGAGAGGGAAGGTCATCTGCTGAGACTTGAAGAAGTGGTATAGGGAAGAATGCAATAGAAGAGCACTGGAATGAAAATCAGGCATGAAGGTTGTGGAGTGAAGGAGCTGACCAGAAACCTATAGGACAGCTGATAATACCACCCCTAACCCCTCTGCTCTCTTGGATGTGTAAGTTATCCTTCAGGATCCATGGCCAGTCCAGGTGCTAGTCAGTTGCAACCCATTTTGCCTCTTGAAATAGAGTACGCTTCTCTATTTCTAAGGCCATTGCCCAAGTTCAGCCCTTAGGATCTGCAGCTTGGATTACCTGCCCTCCTGGCTAAGGTAAAATGTTACTTCCCCTGCACTCCCCAGATATAATTTATTACATCTTTTATAGTACTTACTACTTCCTAAATTTCTTATAAATCTCTGCCTGTCAGAGTGACTGTTACTAATTAAAAGGATCCTATTATTAAAGTATGAACACATTAAATATTCTTCATAATAAATTCAACATAGCAAATAGATTTTCATAGAAACCTTCTTAAAAATTTTTACTGGTGGCATGCATGGGGACCCAGGTTTTTAAAAATTTTTGCCTGGCGTGCGTGGGGACCCAGGTTTGAACCCCAGCACCACATACACAGCGAAGGGTCAGAGCAGCAAAAGTCACATGAAAAACTGAGTGGAATTGATTCTTTCTCTCTCTCTCTCACTGTCTTTCTCTTTCTTTAAAAAAAAAAAAACTTTTGTTGCTGAACTTTTTCATAGATAGCAATAAATGATTTTAATTAATGAATGAGTATAAATGAATATAATTCCATGGATGTTGCTTGATATTTTTGTTAAGAAATAGGATGAGGGGGCTGGAGCTGTGGCTCCATAGAGTAACATGGAAGTTAAACCCTTAACCAACGAATGACCTTCAAAACGTGAAAAAGGGAGGCTGGAGCGGTGGATTGGTGGTTATGGCACTTGCCTGGCATGCACAAGTACACGGGTTCAAAACCCAGCATCCGCATTCACAACTGAGTGTTAGAGCAATGAAGGCCATGTGAAAAACTCAATAAAATTTGATTTTTTTTCTCTATCACTGTCCTTCTCTCTTTTAAAAAAATGTGAAAAAGGGGATGGGAAAGAACCAGTGTGAAAAATTCTTTATCTTTAGAAAAACAAATACAGTTTATGTTTGGTTCATTCTATTAAAACTATCAAGGTCAATACATTTTTTTAGAAAATCTTTTTGTATTCCTTAAAAGGACATATATCAGGGCTGGAGCAGTAGCTCAGTGGTTAACGAACTTGCCCAGCGTGTGCAAGTTCAAACCCCAGTACCCAAGTACACAACTAAGTGTCAGAGCATCGAAAGCCATGTGAAAAAAACTCAATAAAAAATTGATTCTATCTCTCTCTCTCACTCCTCTCTTAAAAAAAAAAGAGTACATATGTTGCAGATATTAATCTGCCATATTTGCTTTGATTTTTTAAATAAAACAATACTTACACAGTTAAAACCATTCCATTTTCCCAGAAAAAAAATGAGTTGCTGCTTCATTGAAGTTATTGTACTCTTTCTGTCCATGTTTTTTTTTTTACTCTATTACATATTTATATACACAATAAACAGTATAAGATATGATTTTATATCATTTGGGGTTTTGGGGGGGGAATGGGGGTCTCACTATATTGCACAGGCTGGTCTCAAATCCCTGGACTCAATCCATATGCGTCAGCTTCCAGGGTCACTTTTTTTTTTTTTTTTTTAAGAGAGAAGGACAGTGAGAGAGAAAAAGAATCAACTTTTATTGAGTTTTTCCACATGTCTTTCATTTCTCTGACACTTAGCTGTGTATGTGGTGCTGGGGTTTGAACCTGTGTACTTGCACATGCCAGGCAAGCACAATAACCACTGAGCCACTGCTCCAGCCCCATTACTTTGCATTTTTAATAGAGATATTATACTTCCTGTATATTCTTGTGACCTGCTTTTTTTCAGTCAACGTTGTATTTTGTTTTGTTGATTCCAAGGATTGAACCCAGGGTGCTTAACCCACTGAACCACAACCCTGGCCCTTTTTATATTTAATTTTGAGACAGGGTCTCACTTAGTTGCTTAAGGCCTCACTAAGTTTCTGAGGCTGGCTTTCAACTCGTGATCCTCTTGCCTCAGTGTCCTGAATCTCTGGGATTACAGGTGCACCTCACCGTGCCAGCTCAACCTGTGTTTTAAAGATGTATCCAGATTAGCAAACAGGTTTAGTTTATTAATTCTAAATATTATATTAATGAATTGCCAAAATGAATTTGTTGATGGCCATTTAGTTTTTCACTTTTAAATTCAGTTTTATAATGAATGGGTGTGCGTGACAGCTTGTCTAGAATAAATATTTAGAATGGAATAGGTAGGCTATGGGGCATCTTCAACTTCACATATAATTGTAAATTCACTCTCCTAAGATGTTATAGTGTATGAGAATATCCCTAATCCCTGTCAATGTTTGTTATTTTTAGTTCATACTAATTGTATTGGTCTATTTTCAATTGTTGTAGTAATACACTGAAATCTGGGGATTTTTATAAAGAAGTTTATTTCATAAAAAAGAAGTTTTAGAACTCACAGATTTGGAGTCTGAAAGTCCAAGTTGGGTGACCCCATCCATGGGTTTGGCATCAGGTGAGGACCCACTTCGCTATGTTACAACATGGCAGAAAAATGAGAAGGTCAAGCACATGGGGGTGGCCTTGCTTTGTAACAAGCTACTCTAGTGAGAACTAACTCTCACTGCAAGAAGAGCATTAATCTCTTCCCAGGGCAGTGCCCCCAAGGACCTAACCTCCCCTCAGTAGAGTCCACCACCTCTTATTACCACCACGTTGGGAACCAAACCTCCAGTGCATGAACCCTTGGGGGATAAACTACATCCAAAGCGTAACATCCATCTTTTGCATGTGATTTGCCATCATTGATTCAGTTTGTATTTTCCTGAGTGATAGTGAAGCTGGGCATCTTTGCACAAACATTATTGGTCACTCAGGTTATCTCTCTATTGCTTCTTTTTCTATGGAGTTGTCTTTCCATTATTATTGGTTGTGGGAGTTTTAAAACTATTTTGTTAAAATTATGTTTTGCCTCCAGTCCCTTGTTATATGAGTTGAAATTTTTTCTTTCTTTCAAAGATGGATAAAAATACTAAATGAATATGGGGGTGGGGAGGAGAGAGGAACAATCTGTTTTGTGACCTTAAACCCCAAGTTGAGCCAGAAACTGGCCACGCCATGGCTCTGTGAAATAGCTAAATTAAGATAAATGAGAAAGGGACACAAACTGGGTTGCTTTCCAAATGGTTCACGGTTTCCGTGCCCAATTTATGAAACATGATACTTCGCATTAAAACCCTTTTTAATAGGTTGACTTAGTTTTGCTGACTGAATCAGCCTAATCATATTAATCTAATGATTGAGGTCTTTTGATTTCACCCTGCTTCTGCATTCTCAGATATGCTGAAAGTAGAATAAAAAGGACCACAGATATGGAACTAAAGTGGAGATTCTCGAAAGCTTTTTAAGAAGAAATCATTTGTTTTGGATATCTAAAGATAAGGAGAGGACAATATTTCACTTTGTACTGAAGTGGTACTTACATTTGCGCTCACTCTTAGTTATAGCTGTATTTTCTTTTATATTCTCATAGAACACATGCATCTCAAGGACAGACTGCATTTTCTCCATTTCTGTATCATTCCCCAGACTTCAAACAAGACTCTAAATGCTGATGTTGATTCCAGTACAGTTTCTGATAACACAGGGACAATATAAAACATGTTGCGGCCATAGTGGAAGAAGTTGAAGTTGCTTTACTAAGAGATTTCAGTGGTTAATTTCAACTACTGCATGAAGTAACATCTATTATTTGTTCCTCTTAAAAGTACCATAAATGATTTTGTGTTATTTTTGTGTTGTATTTATGAATAATAAATGTAATGTATGGATGATATTTTCAATCTCCCCATTTTTGGTTGTATTTTTAACAATATCTGTCTTCTTTTTTCTTACGTATTTCTTTACTTTCTTCCTTGATCATTCTTTTTGGTAGGAAGACAGTTTCTCAAATTGACATGGTTGCCTTAGGACTCTCCTGATTGCAGGTATAGTTTCAAGTACCTGCAGTTAACCATCATCCAAGAATATTAAATTGAGCTGGGCACCATGGTGCACGCCTGTAGTCCCATCCATTTGGTAGGCTGAGAAGGGAGGATCACAAGTTCAAGGCCAGACTCAGCAACCTAGCAAGACCCTGTCCAAAATAAAAATGGTTGGGGATATAGCTCAGTGGTAAAGTGCCCTGGGTTAAATCTATATAATTGAAAATTCCAGAGGAAATAAATAAATTATATGTTTAAAATTTCTCACTATTTAAGTAACACAATAAAACCTGCCTTCCCACTTTGAAATGAAGCAGATGATCCTCCTTCTGACGCCTTGTCAGAAGGTCAATAGTGGTGTAATGCAGTGCCTACATCACTCACTTCCCTTCATTTCATCACGTAAGTCTTGTATAATCTCACATCATCGCAAGAAGGGCTAGTACAGTAACAAAAAGATAGCTTGAGGAAAAAAAACACATTCACATAATGTTGGGGTCTGACCTTTACTACATCAGCTGCCCTGGATCTTGTTGCTGTTTGCATAAGCTCCTTTGGGAGGGGCTGCTGGATTGTACTTTGTTAAGCTTGGAAAACGGTATGGACACGGGCTTCAGACGTTTCGCATTGGTATCACCTGCCAATTATTCTTGATCCTTCAAAAGGCGCACGTAGAGGCTTATTGGTCAAACCTGTGCCTCCGAGATCCAGGTGTGGCAATGAATGAGCTAATAAAGAGAGGCCTCGAGGGGGCAGGATGAAGGCCCTTAAAGAAGAGGCTCCAGCCAGCAGTCAGGGTCTCTGGCCTCTTTTGGGGAGTAAAGCTCTCGCACTTTTCTGCTGCTCTAGGTGTTCCTGCTGCTTTGAAGGATGAGCTCTTGCCAGCAGCCAAACCTGCCTATGCCTCGATCCTGAACTTCCCAGCTTCCAGAACGGTGAGAAATTGCTGTCCGTGTTTGTTCTGGAGTGCAGTCTTGCAGCGTTGCCTAGACTTGTTTGAGATCACCCAAAGTTAGGCATTTTGTCGTAGCAGCACAAATGGACTAACAGACTCAGACATTTGCGTTGCCTTGAAAGAGAGATGTAAAGCATGGATATATAAAAAGAGAAGTAAAGCTTGGATAAAGAAAGACCGTTCCAGGTCTCTGGCCTGTGGTTTTTCTCGTCCCCAGCTCGTCCCTCAGGTCAGAACCCTGCTGGACTGGAACAACATAACTTACACAGTTATTGTTATTAGTCTCTTACTATGCCTAATTTATAAATTAAGTCTTATTATAGGGAAGTATGTTTTCAGAAAACATGGCATATTTAAGATTAGGTACTTCTTGAGGTTCCAGGAATTGGCCTTGGAACATACCCTCATAGATAAAGGGGGATTACTGTAATAGAAAGGACCACTTGAACAGAAATTAAGCCCACACAGATAAATAAGGGATTAAAAGCCAAATAATATGACCACTCTGAAAAGACCAGGGACAGATGATCTTTTCTTGAATCCATGACTAGATTTAAGAGTCCGAATGACATCCAAGAAATCTTTTCTCCTTCTGCTTCCCTCTGCACTTCATTGTCAAACTGATTCTCCTTCCACAATAGCTCACCTTTCACCACATTAGCAAGACCAGATCAAAGAACCTGCCTGTGCCCAACACTTCTGAATAATGATCCAGGCTTGATTTCCATTAGATTAAACTCAGTCCCACAAAAATTCATTACTAAATCATTTGTATTATGAGACAGCAAGATTTGGGTCCTTCGTCCACTCTTTTGTGTGTGAAGGCTGCTAGGGCAATGTGTGTAGGATGAGCCACATCTAAAACTCTGTCCCATTGTGAGAAGAACAAGGTATGAATGCTGGGGAAAGCACAAACAATATAGTTGTACCACAATCCTCACATGTTAATTGATGCTTTTTACATTTTTGCCCTTTTTCAATGCCTGTCAATTCTACATGGTAAGAGTTTCCATAGAAGTAGGGTAAATTCCCAAGTGTATGAAGTTTATATTAATTGAAGATAAGAACATCCTGATGCAATGAATGCCCAGAGCTGGAGCAGTTGGCTACCAATTCCTTTTGGCTAGAGATTGGCTGAGGGAGCAGATATTGATTCCCGAGTTATTGATGACTTGGCTCTCTCCAGTTTCTAAGAGGAATTTTCCTGAACCATCAAGTTATCAATTTGCTCATTTATGCTTCCAGCAGTGATTAATAATCCTGTGGTTGGATAGAGTATCTTTGTAATTGCTAAAAGCTGAGTCATTCATCTCATTAGGAGTGCCTTCCTACTTTCCTTTGCTCTCAAAAAAGTAAGCTCTATAAGCTCAGCTGAGATAGCTCTTGAGTATGCAGTCTCAATGAATAAAGTTTACTTTTACTTTTCAAAATTGTTAAGGTAAGGAAAAAATTTACAACTTTGGGATAAGCATACTTTCAATAGAATGCTGAAGACACTGGAGCTGAGGCCTTCGTGACTAGGCTATATTTAAACTCTGAATAACTGATAGCAATGCCTCCACTTCTTGTCTGTTACGTTAGATTTTTTTTTTTATTGCTGTTATAACAAATTAACACAAAATTTACCGCAAAGGTAAAACAACACGTAATCATTATTTTATAGTTCTGAAAATCAAAAGTACCACTCGGGTTTCAGTGGGCTAAGATCAATTGCAGACCTCCATTCCTTTCTGGAGGTTCTAGATGGTTCATTCATTGCCTTTTCCAGCCTCTAGAGGCCATCCTGTTCCTTGGTTTTTGGATCGATTTCTCCATCTTCAAAGCCAGCAGTGGAGTTCAGAAGTGTGCCATGGGTTCAATCCCCAGTACTGAGAAAAGAAAGCTGACAAAATCTACCATGCCACCTCTAATCATTGACTCACATGTATAGCATCTTGCAAATTTTTTTTTTTTTTTTTTAGGGCTGAGGACGGAACTCCTTGCGCATGCTAAGCAAACATTCTGCCACTGAGCTAAATCCCCATCTTGCAAAATTAAAGGAAATTTTTTGGGGGGTGGGTACTAGAGATTGAACCCAAGGACACTTTGCCACTGAACTACACCATTTTAATTTTTTTATTTTGAGACAGGATCTTACTAAGTTGCTCAGAGTCTTGCTAAATTGCTGAGGCTGACCTTCAACTTAATGATCCTCCTGCCTTAGTCTCCTGAGCCACTGGGATTATGGGCCTGCACCCAGCTGAAGGAACTTTTTAAGCATTTCTGCTTAAAAGTGGAAGGTATCCAGTAACTCTTCAAAAGGACACGAGAAGGAAGTATTTGCTATTCTGATGTATAGAAATTACCCTCTTTTCTCTTTCACTTCAAATACTTCAATTAGTCCTGACAGAATAACTTTACTATAAACTTTACCCTACCTATTGAAACACAATCACCCAATAGATCAAAATCTCCAGTGGTGTGTAACCAACAAGGAAGTAAGAGGCAATGAACTTAACACTTAAATGAAAAGTTTTGAGATTAGTGATATTTGTTACTTTATCCTGCAGGATCTAGACAGTAACTCTGTTGATCAAGATTAAGCTATCTATCTAGGCTTTAATTATAACCAAATCCAAACAAATAAAAATATGAATAAATAAAAAGAAGAATAGGAGTACTACATAATGGGATTTGTAGATTTGTTAAAAGCTTGAAAAAGTCAGTTTAGGATGATGAATGATATTTGAATGCATTTACACTTTGGATCAAAGTCCAAAGGAGTCATTTTTAAGCTTATTTTTCTACAATATACATATTTTCTCTTTGCTAATGAAGAAAACTATTTGTATTAAAATATAGTAAATCTACTTTTTAAAATCTTTCAAATGAAATAAATATGTACAAACATTGGAAAATTTGGAAAAAAAATTAAAGAGAGGGGGACAGTGAGAAAGAGAAAAATTTTAGTTTTTCATGTGGCCTCTGTTGCTCTGACAATTCATTGTGTACATGGTGCTGGGGTTCAAACTTGGGTCCCTGTGCATGATAGGCAAGCGCTGCAACTGCTGAGCCAATGCTCCAGACCCTGGAAAATTTTTAAAAAGCAGAAAGTTTATTCATAGTACAACAATCCAAAGGCAATCATTGGTTTTTGTTAATGCCTAAGTTTTTGTTGCATTTATTTTACATTGTAAGAATCATCCATTTGCTTTTCACTACACATAGTGAAATTTAGTGAAATAAATATTTATTAAATTTTTATTGGCTACATAATACTTCACTAGCTAGATTTTCCATAGTTTAAGTAACACTTGCATATTCGAAACCAAAGGAAAACCTGAATGAATATTCTAGACTTATTGCACTTGTTTTTAGTTATATTCTTTTGGTAGATTTTAAAAATTGCTAATTTTAGAGGTCATAAGCTAAGCAACTTGTAGTCTCTCACTATCTCTCACGTGTGGCTCATGATGATAGCTGTTGCCTAGACTACTTTTCAGGGACCTGAAGATTGCTTTTGTTGAAACCACCAAATTGTCACTTGCGTCTTTTCAGGTGTCCATTGGGTGACTTCTCTGATACCACAAGATCAAACACACTACCCTCAGATCGTGCTAACATCACTATTTTCTGAACACATATCCTACAAAGAGCACAGCTCTGGTTTGATAACATACTGTTGCTTTTGTGGATACAATAGGGACTCAACTATTATGGTGGCTTCATAGATTTTTATTCAATTTTTATAAGCCACTAGAAGATTTGTGCATTGAATTCATCTGACAGTCTTAAAGAACATTAGAAATTCTTCACATCAAAATCATGATTATCTTTATTGTTATAATGATAAACATATACTTACCACTACTAGTTTACTAAGAATATCTTGTAAAAGTAGGCTTGATTCTCTTCATTAAGCATGTAATAAAAAAAATAGAAGTCAGTTTTAAGCACCATTCCATTTCATTAAGACTTGGTTTTTCAATATTCCTTCATTTATTCTTTACGTACTGAATGGAGGAGTTCTAGTCAGCCATTAAAAAGAATGGAATTATGGCATTCGCCAGTAAATGGACGGCAATGGAGAATGTCTTGGTAAGTGAAATTAGCCAAACTCAGAAACCCAAAGGTCCAATGTTTCTCTGATATGCAGAAGTTAGAATAAAATAAAGGACAGTAGAAGGGCAGGATAAGATAACTTAAAGAACCAATCAAGTACAAATTAATAGATGAGCAAAAGGAATTCTAGTAGAGTAGAGGAAGAAGAGGGGAGGGAGAATAGGAGGGAAAAGTGGGGGTCATGGACTGAAATCTATTTCTATGAATGTAGGAGTTTGTCACGATGAATCCAACTACTACGTATAACTATAAAGATCTGATTAAAAAATAAAAAATGAACAAGTCTAACCTCTCCTCAGTGTCTTCCTGACTTCCTCTCCTACCCAGTAATCTCCCTTGATGATATGGACTTCCTCCATGGTGTCATCTGCCATGATGTAATGTAGCCAAGGGGGCCCGTCCAAGAGCCAATGCCATGCTGTTTGGACTTCTGGTCTCCAAAACTGTGAACTAAATAAGCCTCTTTACAAATTACCCAGCTTCAAATCTGTTTCATAAACAAAAACTGACTGCTGTATCTTCTTTTTTTTTTTTTTAAGAGAAGGACAATGAGAGAAGAGAATCAATTTTACTTAGTTTTTCATGTGGCTTTCGTTGCTCTTATGCTTTATTGTGTACATGGAGCTGGGGTTTAAGCCCACATCCTCGCAAACTGCTCAAGCCCTTATAACTGCTTTCTTGATGTAATGAATAGGAGAGTTTTTCCTTGTAGGCATTGATGAAAGTTTTCCATTGTCATGAATGAGCCATAAATAGCCAATAAACAGCCACTGTAAGACATTAACTGTGAAAAATAGGAAAACTGAAAAAGGGACAAATCTAAGACCGCATTTTTTTCTCACCTGTAAGTGTTCAGTGTTAAATGAAGCCGCACAGCAGATCAGTTTCTTGACTTACCTCATAGCAATGTTTTATAGTTAAATCGTGTTGCTAAGTCCCTATTAATTTATATTTATGTCACTAATACCAACCACAGCTGGACACATACTATGTAGTCCATAAATCCTTGCTGAATTGAATTAAAGTTGACCATCTGGAAGCCTGTGGTGTATGGGACTGTCAGAGGGAGAGTAGACACTGGAGAAAGCAGGGGATTTGGATTAGGAAAAGGGACTCTCAGCTCAGAAGAGCAAAATTCCTGGAAACACTCATAGCAAATGCTGAATTGACTTTAAAGATCTCTCAGGAATCCTCAATTTAAAAATAAATACTATGTAGTATATATATGTGTGTGTATATACACATATATATACTGCAATCTGTTTATAGTTGACTTGGTAGGTTTGAAAAAATAGTTTTTCTAAAGAGAGAGGGACAGTGAGAGACGAAAGACAGAAGCAATTTTTATTTAGTTTTTCATGTGACTTTCATTCCTCTGACACTTTGTTGTGTATGTGGTGCTGGGGTTTGAACTCACATACTAGAGCATGCAAGGCAAGTGCTGTAACTGCCAGGCAACCGTTCCAGCCACTTGAAAAATCTTTAATATTAAAATACCATGTGGGAGGCTGGAGCAGTGGCTCAGTGGTTATGGCACTTGCCCAGAGTGCACAAGTACACCGATTCAAACCCCAGCACCCATGTACACAACTGAGAGAGCAATGAAAGCCATGTGACAAACTCAATAAAAATTAAAAAAAAAAAAACATGTGTTTTATTTTGCAGATTCAAAGGATGTTTCTCTTGGCCTGTTTTGTTTGTTTCTTAGGAGAGTGGGGCAATGAGAGAGCAAGAATCAATTTTATTTAGTTTTCTATGCATCCTTCATCCTTGTACATGGTGCTGGAGTTTGAACCCATATCCTTGTGCTTGCCTAGCAAGCACCGTAAACCACTGAGCCACCACTCCAGCCCCTTGGCCTGGCCTTTACTCAGTAATGACTATAATACTGTCCCTTGCAAACACCTATGCCTTCAGAAGCAACCCAACAATGTGAAATGTTTTATGTAAATCCCCAAGAGAAATGCAAATTACCCCCATCCTTGCACATCTTCTTGTCAGAAGACTGAGGCACATTAATGCAAAAAAGAGAATGAAATTCAACTTCAACCTGCACTCATGAAAAGTAGCAAGAGTTAATAATGTTTAAAGCTCACATTATTTGAAATAAGAAATCTCAAATGCCATCTAGCTAAACCCCACCCTTTTTTGTGTGGCTGGAGAGTGAACTCAGGGCTTCCTGTTTGCAAGGCAAGTCTGCCCCTGAACAACATCTTCAGATGAACCCCTTTCTTTTTGTGAATGGCTAAAACAAAGGATGAGAGAGGATGAGGCCAGCTTCAGTCTCATGGTGCAATCTGAAATTTAGGGTTTCAACAAATTCTGGGAGAACACAATTCAGACCATGGCAATCAGGGACACAGCACATACCACATTTTTCTTTCTTCTAGCATCTGTAGATGATGACATGATCACAAAAGGAGAGGAGGGAAATGTGTCTATCTTCCCCCTGCGCCTCTGCTCTTCTTTTCTTTTCCCCAGTATTGGGGATTGAACCCAGGGGCACTCCATCACTGAGCTACCTTCCTAGTCCTTTTTTTAATTTTAATTTTGAGACAGGGTCTTGGTAAATGGGCTAAATTGCCAAGGTTGGCCTCCAATTTGATCCTCTTGCCTCAGCCTCCTAAGTAGCTGAGATTACAGGTGTGTGCCACCATGCCTGGCTCAGAATTAAAAATGTTTCAAAAGGTCTGGGGATGTGGCTCTGTGGTTGAACGCCCCTGGGTCAATCTCCGATACCCACCCTTGCCGGCAAAAAAAAAAGTGGTAATGGAGTAGGCTGGGCCTCTAATCCAATTTGAGTCGTCTGTCATGTGAAAACAGAAGATTAAAGTGGTTCCTCTACAAGCCAAGTGCCAAAGATTACTGACAAACTACCAGAAGCTAGAAAGAGGCCAAGAAGGATTTCACTACAGGTTTCGGAGGGAAAATGGCCCATCTGGCACCTTGATTTCAGATTTCTACCTTCCAGAACTACGAGAATAAATATCTGCTGTGTTAAGCCATTGCGTTTGTAGTACCTCGTTACAGCAGCCTTAGGAAACTAATACAATTGTCCATCTTCTGGAATGGAATTGTAGTGAAACAGAAGCAGTATAAATTCTTATTTTAAATATGTATTTTTCCTTTCCCTTTCCCTCTCCTTTTTCAAACATGGTGAGAAATCAAAAGGTCATCAGAATCTATTTGTTTTTAAGCTTCGCTTTGCTGGCAAAGTGAGTCACAGCAAGTAAAACACAAAGACAAAGATAAATATGTTGTTTTATTCAATCCAAGAAGATAAAGAAAGCATTTGCTGCATAGTGTGGCTTACTGCCAGAGGAGTTGTTGGAAAAACAATTTTAAGTACATTTAAAATGACACTTACAGAATCAACTATCAAATTATTTGTGGAATACATTTAAAATTAAATTTTCATTCCCAGCCCCAATATCAAAGAACGTTATTAATATTTTTTGCAATATTAATTATCCAAAGTAGGTAGAGGATGGCAGACTCACAAATAAATTGACAATTTAGATGGAAACTACTCACTCTGAAAAGTCTAAGCAGTATCTTTGAAGTAGTGCTTTGAACACAGGGAGAATATTGAAGGATCACAGAGGTTTCTAAGACTTACACTTTCCTAAATCACCTTCAAGATTAAAGCATTTCTTTACATCCTGTCACCTCATTAAACAAAACGTACCTCCTGTAGACTTTTAGAGAAAAATCTGAGAATGACCAAGTCAAGTTCCTTTGTGTGTAAATAACTTCTCTGAAAACAGGAATTCCTCAAGGGAGAAGGGATGTGCAGAATAAGCAAGATCTAATTGAGATAAGACTTATTGGTTAACATTCATTTATCTGGAAATGAAGATGCTATCAGTAACCTATTTTGTCCCTAAAAATACTCACCAATAAGACCATGCCACAAAGGTATGGTAAAGATAATAAACATGTGTATATGTGTGTGTGTGTGTGTGTGTGTGTATGTATATATATATATATATATATATATATATATATTAGAAGGAGGATAGAGAAAGAGAAGTGATTTTTATTTAGTTTTTCATGTAACTTTCATTCCTTGGACACTTTATTGTGTATGTGGTGCTGGGGTTTGAACTCACACAGGCAAGCACCATACTGCTGAGCCACTGCTGCAACCCCTAAAAACATATATATTACACATATATATATTTTTTTCTTCACAATTCTGAGGGAGCATGGTCATGTCTTCCTGCAATGAAAAATTGGTAAAGCACCTACTAAGTACTGGGGACAGCATTAAAATGATCAAAGGCCCTACTTTTATGGAGCTTGCATTATAACACATGAAACAAAAATATATATTGTTCTATGATGTGTTCTAACAAATTAAAGACTTAACCTTTGGGCTGGAGCAATGGCTTAGCGGTTATGGCACTTGCCTGTCATGAGAGAGGACCAAGGTTTGAACCTCAGCATCACCTATGCAACAAAGTGTTGGAGCAACGAAAGCCACAGGGAAAACTAAAGTTGATTCTCTCTCTCTTAAAAAAAAAAAAGAATATTGATCAACTCACCTAGAGAATAAGATTTAGAGACTCCACAGTCAGAACTGTGCTCTGGAACTGATCCCAAGAAGCCACCACTGTGATCAGGCTGGGCCCACATAACTTGAACCACAACTACTACCTACATGTCACCAGACTCTTACTAAATCCAGACCCTGGGACGAGTATGGCTCAGTGGTAGAGCACTTGCTTGGCATGTATGAGGCCCTCCATTTGATCCTCAGCACCAAAAAAACAAAAAAAAAATAAAACCACCACCAACAACAAAACAAAACAAAAACCAATGACAATCCTTTGCATCCTAGGTTACTGCCGCTTCATTCTTCTACCCAGGTTTTCTTCAGATTCTATACTGATCCCTGCATAGCACTGGCCACAGAGAGGGCTGAGAATATAAGTGACATCTTCAGAGGCTCCAGAGTAGGAAATGCCTCCCTCAAGGAGGGGATTTGTTTATTTTGGGTTTTTGTTTGTTTGGATGGTTTTTTATTTTTTTTTTTTATTTTTTTGGTACTGGAGATTGAACCCAGGAGCACTTAACCACCGAGGAGCCACATCCCCAATCCTTTTTATTTTTTATTTTGAGAGAGAGCCTCACTAAGTTGCATAGGGACTAAATTGCTGAGGCTGGCTTTGAATTTGATCCTTCTGCCTCAGCCTCCCAAGCTGCTGGGATTACAGGTATGTGCCACTGCATCCAGCTGTAGGCACCTGTAGGCAGCTACTTCTGATATAACTTTGCATTGTACGGTTCCGTACAAGGCATCTATGGTTGTTTCTTTCTTTCTTTCTTTTTTTTTTTTTTTTTTGGCAGTGCTAGGAATGGAACCCAAGGTCTCATGCATGCTAGGCAAATGCTCTACCACTGAGCTGCACCCCCAGCTCCAGAGTGAGTAGTTTCTATCTAAAGTGTCAATTTATTTGTGATCTGCTATTCTTTACCTACTTCACATAATTAAAATCATAATGTGAATGTTCTTTGATATTGGGGTTGAGAATGAAAATTTAATTTTAATATATTGCATAAATAATTTGATAGGTGATTCAGTACATGTCATTTCTGCCTAATTCCCTCTTGGCTCTCAGTGCCTCCCAAGCTCTGTGCTTTCACCTCCCACAGAGCTTATCCACCTTGCAATGTAGCAAACTGCAAACACATCTGATGTTCAGTGGACACTCCAGGTCCTCTCTAGGGAGTCGAGGTAGACTGGATCTTGGTGGTGGAGCTGTTTGCTCACATTTGACATTGTGGGAGTGCAATGTGCTCCCCCCTCCCTAGCTGTCACCTTTCCACTTGAATACCTTTTTTTCTGTAAATTTTTAAAATTTTATTGAGGAATTGCGTTATTGCACAATCATAGATGCATATGTAGTAACAATATGACATGCTCCTGATCCTAATCCAGAATCAGCCCCATGTCACCCACACCCCAGTCTCTTTTTTTATTTCAAAAAGAGAGGGACAGTGAGAGAGAAAGAGAGAGAAAGAATCCATTTTATTTAACTTTTCATGTGGCTTTTGTTGCTCCAATACTTCTTTGTGTATGTGGTGCTAGGGTTCAAAACAACGGCCTCACATGCCAGGCAAGGCTGTAACTGCTGGGACACTGCGCCAGCCCCCAGTCTCTTGACTCTTCTGTAGTTTCCCACTATAACAGATATAAATATCTCTCTCTCTCTCTCTCTCTCTCTCTCTCTATATATATATATATATATATATATATATATATGATTTTGCATTTTCCAGAATTAAATGATTGCATAAATATTATTTGGCTTGGGGGGGATAAAGAGTAAGCTACTTTATTGATTTCCCCCCCTAAATCCTTCACTATCCTCCTTCCCTCCCTTCTCCTCCCTCCCTCCCACTTTATGCCAGTTAGGAGAACAGGCTTTGCAGCCAATACTTGTTCCTTCCCAGTTGTGTGGACATCCTAGTTGTTGATGTTCAGCAAGTGACTTCACAAGCACCACAGGGTTCCTGCGAAGACTGACTATGCAGATACTTGTAAGGGGCTAACACTCTCCCACACTCCCTAAACCCCTTCATAGTCATAGTTACTATCATCACAGTCCTCTAGAGGGCAGCGTCCTTTGAAGTGAGACCTGCATCTGGAAGGACCAGGTTAAGGGGGGACTGGGAGAGGCAGAGTGGTACCTTGTGGTAAAATCCTGTCAGTGATAAGAATAGTGAGGCAATCCAAAACACAGGAATTTTCCAGGATTCAGGGGCAAAAACATGATGGAGCCCAGACTGTTGGCAGTAATGTCAAATAATTGATCTTGGAAGGAAAAGACAGCGTCCACCTCAGTCCAGAGAACTTACTTGTTCGGTGGGATGACTTATTACTTACAATGTACCTAATTTCGCTGCAAGCAACCCCATAATTATTTGTTTATGCCTTTTCAAAAATAACTTCTTTCCTATGCACAGGGATCATCAAGGTCTTGTTTAAAATGAAGATTCTGTACATCAGGAAGGAGTATGTTACACGGCTAAGCTAATAATAACTTCAAATTATATGATTCTTATCACAACAGGGAGATGACTCCCTAGGATACTTGGTGGCATAGGCTGGGGGACAGGGTGAGGGGAAGGCTTAGGAAAATCACCTAGGAGACTAGAGGATGCTAATATAGGGGAATCATCTCAGAAGGTGATCTCTGACCTCCACGAAATATCCATTTAACTCAGGGGTTCTTCTGGGGGAAACAGCAACATGGGGAACCCAAGCTGGGCATCCATGACATGGCATTAGCCCTAGATAACTAAGTATATATACATTTGTTCTTGAATGTTTGATAATGTTTCCCCCTCAATTGTAACTCTATATCATCTAATAAAAAAAAAAAAGAAAATGAAGATTCTGGGGGCTGGAGCAGTGGCTCAGCGATTACAGTGCTTGCCTGCCATGCACAGGTACATGAGTTCAAACCCAAGCACCACCTACACAATGAAGTGGCTGAGGAGTGAAACTCTTTCTCTCACTGTCCCCTCTTTCTTTATAAATAAATAAATAAAAATAATGAAGATTCTGATTCAATAGGTCAGGGTGAGGCCTGAGACTAAGATTCTGTCTTTTTATTTATTTATTTATTTATTTTTGGTACAGGAGCACTCTACCACTGAGCTAGATCCCCAGATCTTTTGATTTTTTTATTTTGACAGAGTCTCACTCAGTTGCCCAAAATGGCCTTACCTCTGCCTCCCAAGATGCTGGGATTATAGGTGCATGCCACCACAAATTGGTATTATATTCTTTATTTTTAATGAACTCCCAGGTGATGCTGATGAGTTACTGGACTATGGACTACACTTTGAGTAGCAACAATATGGGCGAAGAGGGAAGTAACATGTAATTTTTCTCATCATTGCAAGATAAACAGACATCCAGACCTGGGGAAGTTCATTCTAACTTAAATTGTTTCAAGATATGTGATAGGGTTTTGCCACAATGCATCTCTTTTCCTATCCCCACCAGGTGACAAAGGAGGAGCCTGTTTATGACTATATTATTATGTTATTATATGCAAAAGAAAAATAAACATTTATCCAAGCTTTAAGATGAAATGATCTCAACTACATGTGCTAAAGCACTATGGCAGATGGGGACAGAAGGTTCAAATCACGTGGGCATTACTGTAAATTATATTTCTTTAAGAGTCTACCACAGGGGCTGGAGCGGTGGCTCAGTGGTTTTGGCGCTTGCCTAGCAAGCGCGAGGACCCGGGTTCAAACCCCAGCACCATGTACACAACTGAGTGTTGGAGCAACTAAGGCCATATGAAAAACTCAATAAAGTTGTTTCTCTCTTTAAAAAAAAAAAAAAAAGAGTCTACCACAGACCCCTGCAGCAGAACCATCTAGTATGTATGTCCACACCAACTAATAGCTCCTGGAATCCACCCCAGAAAAAGTAGATCATAAAACTAAGGGAGGGGGGTCGCATCTTTAACAAAGGATCACCTATCCAAGCGATTCTTCTCTTTCTTTTTTCCCCCTTGCAGTTATAAGAATTGAACCCAGCATTGCTAGGCAAGTGCTCTGCCACTGAGTTACACTTCCAGTCCCCACGATCTTCCCCCAGCCTTGGTACTGGAGATTGAACCCAGGGGCACTTAACCACTGAATTACATCCCCAGCCCTTTGAATTATTTTTATTTTGAAACAGGATTTCACTCAGTTACTTATGACAGTTGCTGAGGCTGGCCTTGAACTCGAAAACCTCCTGACTCAGTCCCCTGAGTCACTGGGATAGGTGTGTGCCATTGTGCCTGGCCACAAACAATTCTTACATATGTTAAAAATTCAAGGAACTGGGAGCTGGAGCTGTGGCTTGGCGGTGATGGTGCTTGCCCGGCATGTGCAAGTACACGGATTCAAACCCCAGCACCCACGTACACAACTAAATGTCATAGCAACGAAAGCCAGTGAAAAACTCAATAAAAATAGATTCTCTCTGTCCCTCTCTCTCTCTCACTGTCCTTCTCTTTTAAAAATAAAAATTCAAAGGGGGCTGGAGCAGTGGCTTAGCGGTGATGGTGCTTGCCTGGCAAGCACGAGGACCCGGTTTCAAACCCCAGCACCACGTACACAACTAAGTGTTGGAGCAACTAAGGCTATGTGAAAAATAAAGTTGTCAAAAAAATAATTAAGGAATCTGTATCATTTGATCTCTGATAGGACTGTATCATTTGATAAGCTCACAATGCAATGAATTAATAAGACTGCAAGTGACCCATATCCCCAATCCTGATCTTGACCTAAAATAGTCTGTGAGTTTTATTTTTCTTTTTCCTTTTTTTTTTAAATCTAAATCCTTCATGAATGTTTGGATTCATGCAAGTACCTTTAGAATTCATGGAGAATCTGGTCCTATTTTAGGTGTCTTTAAATTCATATTCAATAAACACTATTGGTATACACAGTCAAGTCAATTTATCACCACGATTTGTACACAGTGGAGTTATTGAGTGCTTTCCTCCTTCCTCTGTGTAGCAAATGTAGAGTCAAGTAGCTGAATGATGCAAATTTCCAACCAAAATCTACAATGATTTACTTGAAAATATCTTCGCTGTCTATCCTGAGTTAATGTTACTTCCATGGAAAAAGAAGAGCATCTCCCGGAGAATGAAAAAGAATTTCATGATATCACTGGAATGAATTCCATTCTCGACTAAAAGACTCTTCAGTGAGAACAATAGCCATTTGCGCATCTTTTTCAGCCTGGCTAAGACTGTAATCCCTGAAGCTCCAGCACCACTGAGCTACAGTTGTATGTATAATTGTGTGGTGTCTTAAAGGCATTTTCTGTGTAGTTTTTATCAGAGAACAGCAGAAGTTTACCAGAACCAAAAATACTTTTCTTCACATTGTCAAGTGCACTTTCATGCTTCTCGTCCATTCTGTAGAAAATGAAAAGCTAATGCCATGTAATCACGATTTCCTGGGATTCTGAAAAACCATTAAAGAGGCACATTGATGCCCTCTGAATGAACACACTGTGGCACGTTTTGGATTGGCTCTCTTCTGGGGGTTCTTGACACTCATATGCTCAAACGCGAGTTTTCAAAGATTTCTTTTGTGTCCAAAACACCCAGACTGTCTGATTTCAACCATGCATGTGCTTCGGGGTGAATGCAGATGGTAAGACTTTTTCCTTCTTTCTTTGATGGGAGGGCTTAATTAAAACCTATATTAATTATATCCATACTTCAGGCTGGACAATTATTAGAATTTCATTTTTTGTATGTGTGTAAAATGAAATGCTTTAAAGTTGCTTTGCTCATTGGAGCATTTCCCTGGCTTGTTCTACATTTTCTAAAAATCAACCAAACATCACTTTAAATAAACTTTCTTAGAAGCAGGGAAAAGAGGACAATTTCTCTCAGTGTTAATGTTTAATTTAAACACAACACAGCAAGCACACCTCTGTCCCTAGATGTTAGGCTGTATTTTGAAACCATGACTTCTTCTCAGGCCACTGATGTATCTCTGAAGTGTGTACTTGTTTTTAGAGTCCAGAAGCAGTGTCTAAGAGCCTTAGCAATTCCCAGGAAAGTGGTTGCGTAAAAACAAAATGGTTTGTGGTGTACTCCCAGATATGTTTGACAGCCAAACGCTTTCATTACTGTATATTGCATACGGAGCACCATGTCAGGCATGAGTGATAGAGGCCTTGCCAAGAATCTCTGTTTCTGTGTAACAGTAGGTCTGGTTTTGGTTCTCCAAATCAAAGGTATCTAAAGGGGAGATCAAGCCCTTGCAAAGATCAAGGCCATGAAACAGCCAGTCCAGTAGGAGAATTGGAGAGCTGCAGCCCCAGTGACCCAGGTTCTGGGAGGGTAAGGAAGTCTGCAAGGGCCTGAGACTAAAAGCAAACATCCCAACTGATGGAACAGGAATAGTGTGGGTGACTCAGGAATGCTTCAGGACTCATGGGATACCAAGAGTTTGTTGTATAGGACTCATTCTGGAATATGAGCCCAGTGATTTTCAATAAATCCATCTGAGATCTTCCTTAAATCCAGTGTCAAACAACACCTTTAAGGTCTGGTGTTATAGCTCAGGGGTAGTGTACTTGCCTCACATATGCAAGGCCCTAAGTGCCATCCCCAGCACAGGAAAAGAAAAAAAGGCCTTTAACGGGCTATATGGAGAAATGTGGAGCTGGCTCATCCGACATGAACGAGAAAATTTGACTCAGAAAGATGAAACCAGATACATAGTCCCCTTTACCAAACTGAGTAACACATGTTTTGATATGGATGTGCTACATGTGATTCCTAGCACTGTGAAGAATCTTATTCTGAATGAAAGAGACAACCTGATTTTAATTATATAGGATCTATTCTACATTCTGCTTTTGTGAAAAATAAACGAAAGACAAATATGCTAAGAGCTGAGATTAAAAAACAGACTGAATAATCCAAGTTTATGGACAAGAATTATTTATTGTACCCCTAATGTGTACAATGCTCTGATAGGTGTTACAATAGTGCAGGTGGTGAAAGGCACAGGAAGGGAAAGGAAGTAGGTCTGCTATAGGTTACTTCCTATCTCTTCCGACTTCTGCACTTACACCAAGAAAGCAGCGATGCTCAGGGGAGAGATCCTGTGGAATCTTGAAGTGTTCTGTGACCAGTAATCAAGAGCTTTTAGCACAGGACCAAGGGCATGCTGTCTAGAACTAGAACCCAATCACCCAGGTTGAAATGCTATTTCTGTCATTTTATAGCTGTGTGCCAATTCTGTTTCCTTACCTGCATGAGAGTGATAGTGGTCACACCTATCTCCTAGGAAAGGGGAAATGAATTTAAAAACCTCAAGTATATTTTAAAGTATTAGCTCTCTGTGTCAAGTACTACTGAAAATGACATCAGTAGTCCATGTACCATACCATTGCACACTGTACTAATTCCTTGAAAATGGTTAATCTATGTAAATCATATCACTTATAACTAGTGATATAACTTACAATATGTCAAACTACTAATTAGAATTCACAACTCACCAGCCACTCTAGACAAATGGAAATTGGCTGTGCAGAGTAAGACCCTGTCCTCACAATTGAGGATATTCCAAGAATATCTGGAGGAATCTTAGAGTTATTTTCTATTGAGCTTGTCATATTATAGATCCAACTGCTATTATTCATGTTAATATAATTAATACTAACTGAGGAAAAATCAAACTTTCCTGAAGTAGCATAAGCACGGCTGCTGTATTTTTTCATGAGTTGACATTTCTTGTCCACCAGGGGGCAGTCCACTCATGGAAACCAAGGGAAGGCATACCAAGAATAAATAAAATCTGTAATTTTTAAAAAATCATATTTTAAACTAGCTTCAATTTCAGTAAAACTTTTACTAGAGCTACAACCACATATCAGAATTGTTTCTGCCTTTTGGAAGATTGAAAACCAAGAGATAGAAGAAAGCAAAATGTAGCACTAAACTATATTCCAGTATCAGAGCTGCCTGGATAAATAAGGTACTCAGGGGTACTCTATAAACTGAACTGAATCAGGGGTAAACTCACTGTACACATCAGTATTTACATACAACTGAACTAGTGTCAATTAGTGGGAATCTTACAGCTTCAACTAGGTAATACAGGCTGGAATGGTGGCTCAGTGTTACAGCACTTGCCTGGAATATGCAAGGATGCAAGTTCAAACCCCAGCACTACATACATGATGAAGTATTAGAGAAATGAAAGCCACATGAAAAACTAAATAAAATTGATTCTCTCAACTATGCAATACATAGATGTTTATCAAAGGGTGACTGAGTGCAGTGGCCCATGCCAGTAATCTCAACAACTTGAGAGGTTGAGGCAAGAGGACTGCAAGTTCAAGGTCAACTTCCATAACTTAGTGAGACTCTCAGCAGCTTAGCAAGACCATGTCTCAAAATAAAAAATAAAAATGACTGGGGATGTAGCTTAGTGGTAGAGTGCTCTGGGTTCAATCCCAAGTGCAAAAGAAAAAGTTCATCAGAGGGTGTTTTGCATCTCTTGCCTCCTTTAAAAGTGGTGCAAAAAATGCTAGCTGTAAAAGCAGAATAATTACAGGTTTCTCAGTTAAGAAATACATTGCCAAGTTCAGGATCATTGGTCCACATTTTGGCAAATCTGAAGGTCTTCATATCCAAATCAGTAACTGTTTCATAGTCCTGGAATAAATTAACCTCACAGCCAGAATATAGAAACTATAGTAATAGAAAAAAAAACTAAACATTTTCTACTCTGAAATTTCATTCGGTTTTGGTGAAGCCAAGTTGGTGCATCACATTCTGTGCATCAAGGACAATTGAGTTCCAACATGGTATAATTTGCAATAAGCCAGGAATCAGACAAGAACAGTGGAAAGATAAATGACCTTGATGTTAAGAAGAACAAATGTAAATCTTGGTGTCTCTACTTTTCAGTTATATAATATTGGTCAATATGCTTGTAAGAGTTTTGCAAAACTCTGAAAGAAACTAATAAGGTACAAGGAATAAGTAAAGTCAAATCAGACCTATACATTTTCCCACCATGTGGGAGCATAATTATATTGTCCATTTATAAGTCTCTTAGTAATTATAAAACACATTTCAATATATCATCTCCTCATAAGTCTTTCCTCAGTTGGGATTTTGCAAGGGTTAAGATGAGACAATTCACACAAGGCACTTGGAGGTGACTGAGTTGATATTACAGCAAACATGCAATAATGGATGGCCACTCTTTATTATTATAATTTGATCCTCATATCAATCATTTGCACTAGAGAGTGTCATCTTCACCTTGCTGGAGTTTTAGAAATCAAGACCCAAGAGAAATAAAGGAACTTGTCCAAGGTCACATAGCTGGAATGCCAGTGCCTAGACTTGAGCTCACATGTTTTCTCCTCTTCTAGAGCATGTTCCAAGACACCATTTAAGATAAACACAAATAGTATCATAAGCAGGAATTAAGGCTTTTCCTCTCTGAAAGAATATAACAAAGCCAGAGCCCAAATCAGATGCCCCACTATTGGCCACCTTTTGGATCCTGTCTTTGTAGTTTCTCAGACAAAAAGCATTCCTTCAATCCATCAGTGAGGGACAGAGATTCTCTACCTTCACTGAACATAAGAATGTCCTGGAGGGTTTTAAAAAGTACTGGGTTGAACCCCAAACCTGTCCAATTAAGTCACAGGGTCAGGTAAGAGATTTTATTCTCTTTCACTCTCTGCAGTATTAGTGAATCCGGAATTCAGCATCAATTCCTTCAGCTCCAAATACTGCCACTTGTAAACATTGTTGGTTCCAAGAAGGTAGACTGCAGTAACAACTGGTCACCAATTACAGAAAATCAGATTTTTAGATAAAAGATGACAGATGGTCAAAGGCAGATTGCCAGGAAAATGTCAGTTCAGGAGACGAGGTACCTGAGGAGGTGTCAAACTAGAGAGAATGGATAAATATGGATAGACTGGCTCCCTTTCCCAGATATGGGATAATTCATCAGCATGGAGTGATCCCCTAAATTGTACATAAAAAAGAGAACTGATTGGTTGACTGCATTGTGTCCCCATGGAAGAAGTTCAGGATTAATATCATGGCAGGAGGCTCTAAAATAGACTTCCTTGGTGGTAATTATTGTTGGATAGAGATGTGTGTCTCTAAGACTGGAATGGTTTGGTAAATTTTTTTTTTAAAGAGAGAGGGACAGTGAGAGAGAAAGACAGAGAAAGGGAGAAACAACTTTATTTAGTTTTTCACATGGCCTTAGTTGCTCTAACACTTAGTTGTGTACGTGGTGCTAGGGTTTGAACCCTGGTCCTCATGCTTGCCAGGCAAGCGCCGAAACCACTGAGCCACCACTCCAGGCCCCTAGTAAAATTTTTGTACTTAATGAAAGTGTAACATAGAACCCAGCATGATCTAAATTTAAATGTCTTGTAGAATCCATTAACCAAAACATTTTGCTAGTCAAGCTAATCGATATTCTTTTAGTTCCAAATTTACCATAAGAAAATTCATTTCAGTAATGTTAATACTGAGAAGAGGAGATCAGATTCTCTAGATAATCAGAAAATATGGTGGTCCCTTTTCATTATCTGGCAGTGACAGGTCATCAAGTCTTCTAACCCTCTAACCCCAAATGCAACAGCATTGCATATCATAGCAATGGATCAGAACCACCATCCAATGACTGTGGTGGGAAGCCCTGGTCAGAACGGCCATGGCAATTCTCAAAATTAAGTCAAGTTTTCCAGATATACAGGCTGAATTACTGCTTCCTCTCAGGACTGTGATTAGAGGTGGAAATCTTCCTTGGAAAAATTCCTACCCCAGATTTGGCAGCAAGTTTT